>CM029555.1:30905430-30995238 GCA_017141385.1 Sogatella furcifera | reverse complement strand
GAGGACTGAAGCATGTTTTCTGAATCAATTGAGTGGCAATGTTGTTAAGATTGTCGAAATTCTGATTGTTTCATTGATACATACAATTCTAATGCATGTTTTCTGAATCAATTGAGTGGGAATGTTGTTCAAAATGTCAAATACATGATCATATTATTCGTACAGAGAATGTTATGCTGATAATTAGAAGAGAACATTCATATTGACTTCTTATCAAAACAGGTTAAATTCTATATAACGAGTAATAAACTGAGAACAAGAGGACTGAAGCATGTTTTCTGAATCAATTGAGTGGCAATGTTGTTCAGATTGTCGAAATTATGATTGTTTCATTGATACATACAATTCTATAGAACACAAAGAAATTTGAATGTTCCAACTTTTGAAGGGTAGAAATGGTGAAAATTTTTTTCCAACCTTATGAACTGTTAACCATATTAAATTGTAGCAAATTAAATTCTGAACAAGAAATGTTCAGTGACTTTTGTGTCTAAAACGCACCTAAACGTCACAAATTGAGATTGAAATGTGACAGAAACAGACAAGAAAGTAGTATGATAAGATAGCTACTATAAATCCTGAGCGACCTTGGGAGAGTCATATAGTAATCAATTCTTATGTAAAATGAGCTGAGAAATCGAATGAAACCAGTCAAAAGTTTGTAACTTCAATGGTTATCAAGATAATTAGCAAAATAAGCCAGCAATCTGAATATTCCAACTTTAAAGAGATATAAATTTTATAAAACTTAACATAAACTTGAAATAGAAGGGCTAATGCATGTTTTCTGAATCAATTGAGTGGCAATGTTGTTCAGAATGTCGAAATTATGATCGTTTCATTGATACAGACAATTCTATAGAACATAAACCGAACCCAAACTGACACACAAACAGAACATGAATTGAACACAAACTGAATTCAACAACAGGTTAACATAAACTTTGAATAGAAGTACTAATGCATGTTTTCTGAATCAATTGAGTGGGAATGTTGTTCAAAATGTCAAATACATGATCATATTATTTGTACAGAGAATGTTATGCTGATAATTAGAAGAGAACATTCATATTGACTTCTTATCAAAACAGGTTAAATGCTATTTAACAAGTAATAAACTGAAAAAAGGGGACGTTGAATTAATATCCCATTTATATCCCTTAAAAGTTGGAACATTGAGATTTCTGGCTTATCTCGCTAATTATCTCAATAACCATTGAAGTTACAAACTTCTTACTGGTTCCATTCGATTTTTCAGCTCATTTCACATGATAATTGACAACTATAATACCCTCTGAAGGCCACTCAAAATTATAAATTTGAAAGATTTGATGAAAATGGTTGAAAAAGATGAAATGGTGTGTTTGCTCTTCTAATTATGAACATAACATTCTCTGGAACAATGATCTGATAATGTTTTTGGCATTGATAATAACATTCCCACTCAATTGATTCAGAAAACATGCATTAGTCCTCTTGTTTTCAGTTTATTACTTGTTATATAGGTAGCATTCAACCTGTTTTGATAAGAAGTCAATATGAATGTTCTTTTCTAACTATTAGCATAACATTCTCTGTACGAATAATATGATCATCTATTTGACATTTTGAACAACATTCCCACTCAATTGATTCACTTCACATGTGGACCTTGAAAAAAGGAAGGAAGAGTGTTAAGCTTTTTCCCACTGCGTTGCTGCGTTCTTTCTACTCATTTTCTTAATACTGTAGGCTATTATTATTTCCATTTTTTTTTTACTCAATTTTATTGACATTCAAGTCAATCTAACCTAGTAATTTATTAAATGGATACTTGTCTCACACGCAAGTCTATATGACTCATGTGGGACTATACCTTTTTTGTCTTGTTGGTGCACTTTATGAATGCCTTATTATCTAAGACACGGATGTTCATGTTTTAATTTGTTATTTTTTTCTTAATGTTGTTTTTTAGCATTTGTATTGAGTTGCTGTTGATAAACTTTTTCCAAGTTAATCAGTCAAAACATGTATCATGTATCTGTGCACTGGCTGTGACAATAAAGAATTTTTGAATTTGAAAGGAAAATGTTCAGTGCCTTTTTCATCTAAAACGCACCCAAACGTCACAAATTGGGATTTAAAGAAGACAAAACCGACAACAAAGTAGTTATGAAGAGATTGCTTCTTTGAATCCTTTTTTGAGGTTTATACTGGTCTTTCGAGGTTTATTTTGGTTTAAAACAAAAATGGCGGTTGTGATAGTAACTGAGGACTTTCAGACGTTTTGAAAATGATATTCAGGAATGTTTTTTACCACATGAAAATGCTTGACAATATACTTCTGAAACACCCTGTATATCTGAATCTCTTGTTAATAGCGGTATTATTTTGTAGTTCATACAGTTTTTTCATTATAATTTTTCGATAGTTCATCCTAGCTATTTTTTGGAAAGAATTAAAATTATAGAAAAATAAATTATCAATAAGATCCACTATATAAGTGGTGTTCATGACAAACGTGCAAAACGCGGAATTATCCTTAGGTTTTCCTGTAGCCTATTTTTAATGTTTTTTCATGATAATTATATTCTGGAAACTACCGTAATGAAAAATTATTGTTTCTCTCTTCAAGGACTATCATCTCTGCAAGTTTAGGTGGAATCTGGGAATTCCAATTTTTCCACCAAAAAGAATAAGAACAATGTAGCCTAATACATACTACATCATCGTTTTCAAAAATTAGATTTTACTTATAACGTGTGAGTCAAGGGAATTGAGTGGTTTTGGAAGCAGCTGTAGTCGGCCATTTTGAGAGGTTTGGGGCATGTGATGGGTGCAATCGATTCCTAGTGTCATGGCATTTTGATGCTATATCAATGGATCCGTGAAGCGCAGTTACTGACTCACCACAACTAACAAAACAGCGATATGCAAACATACGTTACTCTAATGTCCACGAATCCATCGACATGGATCTATGGACAATTGAACATAACATTAAAATGCTATGAAACAAGGAATAGATTGCACCCGTCACATGCCCGAAACCTCTCAAAATGGCCGAATACAGGCAATTCTAAAACCAATTGATTCCCGTGACTCACCCTTTAATTCTCATACTTCATACTTGTAGTAGCCTACTTGAAGAGAGAAAAGAAAAAATATGTAACTTTTTTTAATTCCCTTCCGTTCAAGAGTTATGAGCAATTAAAGATTGGCAGTATCTACAGCAAAACAGGTATTTTTCATATTACTGTTCTTTAAATTTCAATAACTCCAGACCGATTGCAAATTTCGGAAAACTAATGACTCAATTACATACTATCTTTTTCCACTCTACTAGGATCATTTTCCAGTATTTTAATGAGCATTTATATTTTCACCTGAAAAACAGCTTGATGTGTATAAATAATATTTAATGTAGTATATATTCTTCAAAGAAATTCTAACCGTAGTCAATGAATCCAATTATTGACTATGAATTTGGAATTGAATTGATTTTTTGTGATACTGTATCAACTTTTTATTTCTATTTACAAAAATACACACTTTCCAAAGTCAACTATAGATAAAAATGTTCAACAGAGAAAACATGAATAGAATATAAGTAATTGAATCATACCAACATAAACTGCCAGAGATATAGTAGAATTACAATAATTATTCTTTATAGGCCTAGTAAGAAAATAGAATAAAATCAAATTACAGACTAGTAAATGTGTAATAAATTACAAGTAATTTTATTAAAAATACATACTAATGATTATTATAGTATGTTTTATTAAACAATAAATGCAATTTCTCATTGACATTCACAGATGACAATCACATTCACATTGTAATTTATATTTCAGGTTTCAATTAACTGAAAATTTTCTTTGACATTAAATGTATCAAAGAGAATTCCAAATACTTCTAACTTAACCAGATGATAACATATTCCAATTTAAATTTTCTAATCAGATTTTTTGATCAGATTTCCAATGACATTCAATTATTTACAAAAAATAAACTATTATATTTTATTACTTACAGGAAGGGTTTTCTGCTAGTTTATTTATTGACGAAATAAAAATGAATTTTCTGTATCACAGTCTTGACATTACAAAAGTTATGTAAATGCACTGATTAATTACAAAGTTACATTACAGGATGAGAGTTCAAGTATAATGTTCATAGCTCTAAAAGTTTAAAATAGAAAATTTTTAAATAAGTTTGAATATTCCTGAGTGATGTGCGTAGAGTGATAAAAATAAATAAAAAATGCAAGACATTTTCAGGAATGAAACCAATGATAATAACGGGTACCTAATCAAAAAATTACACAACCCTCCGTATATATGGCAGGAAATTCAAAACTTATTCTTTTTGCATATATTCTTGTTCGTTTGCTAGTGTTAACGCAACAGTGAGCCCGACAAAAATTAAAATTTTCAAATGGAACCAAAATGTTTTTTTTTCACTCATGACTGAAATTGAACCTCACACAAAAATTAGCCTATATAACTAGTGTCTGTCCAAGCAAAGAAGACATTCTGGCAAGATGAGGAGACGACTCCAGCTCAGTCAATATAGGCCCAAAAATTATTATAAATCTAGTCTCAAATTGTAGATCAGAATGTTTCCTACAATTTGAGACCAAATTTATAATTTTTGAAGCAATATTGACCCAGCTAGAGTCATTTTCCAATCTTGCCAGAATGTCTTCTTTGCTAGGACAAACTATACACTGTTTTGAGTTGTTCAATGAGAATGGTTGCAGAGTGATCATGAAGTTGAGTTATGTACACTCACAACAGCTCTTGGATGGGTGACCGAATGTGGAAATAAGCTGTCATCAAGGATCTCCCCATCCCACAATTTTTGTACATTCGATGAATAAACTTTGTTTTTGCTAAAAATTTGATTATTGTCCGGCTCATTATCAACCAAAGGCGTGTTTAAGCATAGGAGATAATATGTATAAACAAACAAAAACCCATGTTTCAAACAAATAATACTTTGGAATTTTTCCTGTCACTTTCACACGGGTTTTCGATCACCCTCCACTTATAAAATAATACAGAACAACTTGAGGTGATCTATTCAATACTACTATGATATGTACGAATATGACAATAATCAGAAAACTAATTGAGAAATTACAGAAGTAAGTAATGAATAAATTATCTATATAATATTTCATATAGTAGACTACATACAATGTTATTACAAGATTGTTGTTTCTCCATAACTGCCTGATATTGGATAAAACCTCTTAAATAACCTTGGCGTAAATATAATTATAATAGCAAGGTTATTATAGTCGGCCCAATCTAAGTTGACGAAAACCCTCTCCACCCGAGAAATAGCTACGTTGTCATTTTGCGTGAAATTGAAACTTCTCCTATAACGCAAACACATTCAACTGAATGTTAAAAGAGACAGCGTAGCTTCGGAAAAATCACGCGATGTTGTAAAACTCACTATTTTTATGATAAACCAGCTGTTCGCAGCTCAAATATCCAAGTCGATTAGCTTCAATAACTCCAATCTTCAACATACAATGATTCATGCATATACCGCTCTCCTTACTTTGAAACTCTTGAGAGGCCAAATTACGATTTTCCGACTATTTTCGACATTTGAAAAAATAATTTCAATTGTTTTTGAACAACTTTCTCGCTTTCACCACCCACTTATCTTCTCAAACAAAAACGTTTCTAGATCATCGAAAATTTCATGTTTTCTGATGGAGTTGACTCGACATTGACAAACATATTCATTAATTGAAACATAATTATTGGTCGGATATAGAAAATTCAGAACCCATTAGAAAGTACAACCCATGATTGTGAGAGAAGTGATATACAAAAAAAGTAATATTTTCGCAATTTTTTTAAAAAAATCAAATTTCCTTTGAATCCTTCTACCCAGGAACTTTTTTAATACTATTGGCATATCAAGGATAAAATTCTGCGTCTAGATATGGGGTTTAATCGCGAATTTGAAGATGTTCCAATTTTACACAATCTGGCAACGTAGCTATTTCTCGGGTGGAGGGGGTTTTCGTCAACTTAGATTGCGCCGACTATAAGGTTACAAGAAAAATTTTATATATATGATAATCTTGCTATTATAGTACCTTATAGTATAGGCTCAATATTACTTTATAATTCCCTAACCTAGAGAAAATAGTTGAAATAAGAGGTAATTTTAGCTGGAGAACATGGATTCATTAAAAACTTCTATCGTTTGGAAGAGAGTATTCAATCAACTTAGTCAGTTCCTACAATATCTGTGCTTATAGAATACATTAAAAATCATTTTTAAAAGAAGGGATCAATGCAAGACTTGAAAATTAGGCAACAGTCCATTCCTTAAAAAGTGCATCTTCTGCATTTGAATGACAGTTTATTGCTAGAATAATAATTATCAGTGTTGTAGTGGTCATACAAATCAGCACATGGAATAATCCAACAATGAAGACAAATAGTTAATTAAACTATAATCAAGACAATTCTGATGGAGAATTTATGGCTTTTGGGCCGGTATTGGACGGGCTGGAGCCGTTTTCCCGTCTTGCCGGTGTGTCTTCTTTGTTTGGAAGGGAATAGTATAGTGGAGTGAATATGAAACTGGCCGAGGCCCTTCATGGGCTGTTGAGCCATTAAGACAGACAGATCAACAAGACAATCAGAAAATTGCTCAATATGCAAAGTACCTTCTAAATTAAAGTACTAAAATAATTTAGAGAAAAAATGGTACGCATAGTTGACAGTAAATTACTTATAATAGAACATTAGACAATATAAACGATAAATTTTGAATAAAGATAGTAATGTAGAACTGAACGCATTAAAAAATACAATGAAAAAAAAACTGAAAAATTCTAAGAAAAACTACAAAAGCTTATTATTGGTTTCTAAAAGAATAAGCAAGGTACAATAATACTCATTGAATAACACTTGAGAATCTTCACAATATACAAGTTTACTTATAGTTAGAAGAAAATCAACATTAATTGACAAATAATAATAATGTTCAGGTTGACGTTTAAAGGTTGGCTTTTAGTACCATTTCCTTCCACCACGTGGGACGATCCGTTGAGCCAGGCTTGGTCATAGATTCTATTAATCTTTCATACAACTGAAACAAATAGAATAAAAACATCAATAATGACTGCATAAATGATTTTGAACAATTATAAGTTGCGGTTGTAATAAGAGTACGGGGATATTACAAAATAAATGCTATATCCTACAAAGCGAGTAATTTCAAAGTGTATATATAACCACAGATCTAGAAAACAGCAATAAATTTGAGATAAAAAGATTCATTGCAACGGGTCTTATTCCTGGGAAAACTCGCAGGACACAAAAAAATAAGAACTCTTTCAGTACAAATTCTCTGAATACTATTGGGCCTAATTGGAAATAAAGTCTGTGATACTAACATTTACCATATTACCCTCTCTTAGCAAGTCGTTCATGTCAGAGCATCGAGATTCGATCCTAGCTTTGACACTAGCATCCCTGCTTTGATTGAAGACAGCTGAGCTGATGATTGATGCTAGTGTCGATGTTCGATGCTCCGACATGAACACACACGTATCGACAGTGCGAGGCATGTGCCGCGAATGCCTCAAGGTACAGTCTGTTCACGCAAAGAAGAGTCTTACTCCAGTCTCCAGCTCGGTCAATATTGGTTAAAAAATTATTGATTTGGTCTTGGTCTAATTGAAGATAGAAATGTTTCCTGTAATTGAGACCCTATACAACCATCCAGCAGTTTGGCCGCAGCTTTAGATCAGGGTTCGTTCCCCTTGTATTAATACTGAAAACTGGAAATTGCCATAACCATAGATTTATTGAGTTACCGATTTTTGTTATTTCACCACTAGCAAACCGTATCTTGTTAGGTAAGTGAAATAGTACATTACGCCACAAGCCCGGGAAGGAAAAGTTTACAGTATGAGGATAGATTCCCGGGCGAGGCTTGCCGAGCCTGGGAATAATTCCGAATACTGTAAAAAACTTCCTGGGCGAGTGAGTGTATAATTTTTTTCGGTACACTTCAAATAAATTTTATTAATCTAATCTCATAAATGAACAAAACAAATAGGATTAATGAGATCTAAGAACAGCTAGACCGGATAACTTACTATACTAGCTTCGGCTGAGCTGAATCTGAAGTAGGCTGAACTGCCAAGTATTGAAAGTTTGCATCACAAGTTTATTGATTTAATCAATTGGATATTACTTAAAAACTATCAGAATACTCGATTTTCTTAGTCCAGAAACGTTTAAGCTCATGAAAGTTTTTGTACAATCATCCTAAATTGTACAATAGCAATACAAAGTTTCTTGTTTTTGACAAATTCCTGGCAGTTTCACAGAAAGAGATGGTCCATTGTAGTTGTATTTTCTCTCGCTAGATGGCGCCAGCTGTCCGCGCTTGGAAAGGGATGGTCCTTGCATGGAAAGGACTTCTTTCCGCTCGAGGACAACAGCTGATTGATTATGTATGTAAATGACGACTTCCTAGTCTACATAGGGACTGGTAAGCAGCTTATTTCCATGAAGTGTAGCGAAAACACTATTATGGATAAGTTCCACAATGTCTCTGATAAGAGTGTAAATAATATAAATAACCCTATGCTAGGAACATTATCCTATTCATCAATAAAAACAGAGACCTATTCACAATCCATGAAACACCATATAATATACGTCAGTCAGGAACTAATATCTACAATATTGACAGGACTGTTTTATCAGTAAATCGCGACCAAATGTTTCATTACAGTAAAGTACTCATAAACAAATTACCAACGCCATTTAGCACCAACAAAATCACTGGAATCTTAGCCAAGGAAATAGATAAGTGGATTAAAGAAAGCATTTTCTTTGATTTAGGAATATACCTAAATCAACTAAAACTCACACCCATCACTTTCCAGCCATTAGACCACCTCATTATCAAACTATAAATTATTAATTATTTTTTTCGAAATTCATGATTAAGAAACTTCTTTCTCAAATTTCAATTAATTATTCATGTATAAAGTTTAAACTTTTCTCTGACTTAAATTTTACAGACTCCTATTATAATCATTTCAGTATTCCCAGATTATCATTCTGTATTGATATATTCTTCTTACATTATTTTTATTGGCTAGCGCACAAGTTCTACTTATGCTAGTCGAGCCAAACACTAATAAAAAAACTTAACTATTGCTTTGCAACCTCTACTTTACTTATTTGATTCACACTATGTAAGATTATTACTATGCAGAACCTTTATTGATTTTATTCAAATTTGTAATGAGAGTGCAAATCATGTATCTGTATGTTATTTATGGCAAATAAAATTTGATTTGATATCTTGTTATAGTCTGACCAAGCAAAGAAGACCCTCTGGCAAGATGGGGAAAAAAATGACTTCAGCTCGGCCAATATTGGTTCGTAAGTTTCGAGTTTTGTGACAAATCGTAGGAAACATTCTGTACTACAATTTCTGAGACCAAATCAATATTTTTCGGAAAAATATTGACCGATTCAGCTCGGTCAATATTGGTTCGAAAAATATCGATTTGTCTTCGGATGCTACGTAGTATAAACATAGCTCCATATCATATGATTTGTTAATCATAGTATAGTATAAACCTCAAGCCTAAGCCTAAACCTAAGCCTGACCTTTTTGACATATTCCTACCCAAACAAACCAATGTCATGATACAGTCTCTGAGTTATTGTCAAAACAATTCAGCGGTCGCGTTGTCTCTTTTAACCTAACAACAACAGTAGCTGATAGACCTGTAAAGCATATCTCAAAAAATAATCCGGGCATAGCTAAATAATACCTTGCCGTCGGCACAGCCGAGCACCGAGTTGATGACGTGGTCAGGAGGGGCCAGGGCGTCCACCGCCCCCACTATGCTCGGCTTAAGGCGGCTGCACACATCCAACACGGCTGACTCCATCAGGCCAGCCAACAGGCCACCGTTGCAGTAACCACCTGCCAACACACACAAAGTTACAGTTAGAGTCTCTCCAAATATCTTATCACAACAATACAATATGAGATTATAAATTGGTTTAGGAACAGTTTTGGGCATTATTCCTGTTGTACTAAACTTTGTATTTTTGGATTGATTGAATGAATAAATGAATAACCACTATGAGATGAAATTTGAACAAACATATATATATATTATGCACCTACGGTATAGTCTGTCCAAGCAAAGAAGACATTCTGGCAAGATGGGAAAATTACTCCAGCTCGGTTAGTATTGATTAAAAACTATAAACTAGGCATCAAATTGTCGTCTTGATGAATTTTCCTTCAATTTTATTCAAATGAGTTCATTCAAAACATAAAACCAGGCGATTGATTATTGAGTTTTAGAGTTGAGTTATAGAAACATCACATAAATTGAATGAAAAATTGTAAAATTATAAGAACTTGGGGTTTGTCACAACTTTACAAACGATTGAAACACATTACACAGAAGAATTTATTGATTGGTAATACAGGGTTCGCCAATAGAGTGGGAAGATTTGAGTAAGCAACAGGTTGTTTGAGAAATTGTATTTTTGTTATTTTTTATCATAAATAGAAAGTAGAAATGTTGCCATTTAGTGTACAATAAGTCAAAAATCATTCTTTCGAATATAACATCTTCCAAATGTCCTCCATTGGAATCTATGCAATTTTGCAGCCGGGCCTGGAAGTTTCCCATGACGCAAATTAAGTGGTATTCCTCCAATATCATCTCGAATCCGTTGTTTTAGAACAGGGATATTTCTGGGTTGATCGCTTTGAAAAACTCTCGTTTTTAAGTACCTCCATAGAAAAAAGTCACAGGTTGATAAATCTGGACAGCGAGGGGGCCAAGGGATATCCCTGTCTCGAGGAAATGACGCGGCTTGGAAACAAAACATTCACAGCATTCATGACAATTCTCGCCGTGTGGTTTGTTGTCCCATATTGTCTGTTCATTCAATAGAAAACAGGCGAATTCTGATGTAAGAAAGTTATGCATCATTTCGATTTACGAAGAGGTAACGCACAAAGTTAAAAGTCATATCAAATCTACCCGTTTCTTTCAGGCACGGCTGAAAAGGTGTATAGATTCCAATGGAGGACATTTAGAAGATGTTATATTTAAAAGAATGATTTCTGACTTATTGTACACTAAATAATGGCAACATTTCTACTTTCTATTTATGATAGAGAAATAACAAAAATACAATTTCTTAAACAACCTGTTGCTTACTCAAATCGTCCCACTTCATTGGCGAACCCCGTATTATTGAACAAGACATTAGACAATAAGAATTCTTAAATTAGCAATTATTGAATTAAGGTGGTTCACCTTGATATAGAACAGAAACGTGCTTCTGAAGGCTCCACAGTCCGAACAAGTAGAACAAATTGTCCAGCAGAGCGCGCTGTGACGGATCACTGTTTTGCTGACAACGCGACCAGAAGTAGCTCACCACATTGTACTAGAAAAAAATTCAAATTTAAATTTATCTATCCTTAATGATAATTACAAAGTTTGAAACTCAAAGTTTACGATACACAGCATCGTATTCAAATATACAGTAGACAGTATATACATAATGATAATAATATACTATTATGCTGTCCATGTAATTCAAATTCAAAATTCATTTATTTATCCTTTAAAAAACAAAATTACAAATTTAGAAATGAATTAATTACAAATTTGATTAGAATAAGTTAGTATAAGCATGAAATGAAATATTTCTGAATCAAAATATACAATATAAATCAGGAAGGTCCCTGCAAGGTTGAAGAACCTGTGCGCAGAGACCGAGTGTTTTAACAATAATCAATTAATCTTAGAAAATAACTTCAGATCGGAAAGTAAATAAGATTCTATATGTAAATAAGTTCAAAAATTACAAAACTATGATGAAAGAAACAAAGGAAAAGGGGAGAAGAGAAGAAGTGTAGAGACCTAACAGAGTAAAGTTAATTAAATATACTTTTCTATGTGGAAAATCACCAGAATTCTATAGATTACTTGGAACAAAATATTACTGTTTGAAATTATCCACGAATTAATATCTCTGACTAGATATTATACTGTAATGATAATATACTGTCCATATCTACTGTGTATTGTATACTTAAAGTTACAAAATTAATACAAATAATTTTTAATGCGATCAACATCATACTTTGAGTTGTGAAAATGATATTCTAACAATTATACATATTCAATTACTTGGAAACATACAATATATACTTATTATTATTATTTCTGTCCATAATGTGGACTCCATTTGGGTGTTCAAAGCCAAAGTAATTTTTCCATCTTGTCAGAATGTCTTCTTTGCTTGGACAGATCACACAGCTAACGCCAAAAAGTTGGTCGGTTTCGTCTGTCTCTTGTACAAGATGTAACACCTACTAACAGCTGATAACAACTATAGTACTAAAATCCTCAACAATCAAAAAAATATCAAATAATCAGACTTATTATACAATGTATCTTCCGACAATACAACTAATTCATTAATTTTTAATATCAATTTATAAAAGAGAGGTTTCAACTTTGTCTCTGCGATACTATATCTAATAAATTTTATTATGATAAATACTTTCATACATGATACTATCACGATAAATATTTGATTTGAATATTTGATAAATATTTGAATTTCAATCTCAATTCATCAAAACACACAAAGTACAAAAAATTCAATAAATTTCAAAAACAATGTACAATAAACATTGTCACATTAAACAAAAAACATAGGCTTCATGGTTGGGTGAGCTAGAAAGAAATGTATAGTAATTTCTTAGATAAACGAATAAATCATACTGTAAAGTATACAAACAGCAGCAAAATAGTCTCTCGTCACCCCAAGCACAAGCCTAGAGCCCATGCGGGGGGCATCTTCTGAATTATCAATGTTTGGTATGGGGAGCTAGAGGGAGAAACTTCAAACGAATTTTCATTGAAAAAAAATCTACAGACTATGTTGATGTTGCACCCACTGACACATTGTAAGGAGTCCTTTATCGAGATGGGAAATGGAAATTCTAAGTTATCTTTACATTCTGGAGATGTGTGTTTTCATAAGAAGGAACTCACTTCATATTTTTGAAAAACCTATAAACATGTTACACGACACAAGAGTACTTCTTTAGAGTACCATAGACTAACTCTGTATGAGGAACAACCTAGTTATATTGGTAGAAAATTAAACCAGGTATAGTGTTCTGTTCAAGCATAGAAGACCCTCTGGCAAGATGGGAAAATGACTCAAGCTCGGTCAATTTTGGTTCAAAATTATCAATTTGATCTCAAATTGTACGAGACAATTTGATCTACTATTAAGAACACATTTATAATTCTTGAACAAATATTGACCAAGCTGAAGTCATTTTCCCATCTTGCCAGAGGGCCTTCTTTGCTCGGACAGACTATACTGCAAATTGAGTTGAGAGAAACAGTAAGGATATATCAAGTGATTTCAAAAAAGAAATTAAAACTATTTTTAATGGAAGTAAGCTTCATAATATGAAGGACTATTTTGATTTTTATAATGTTCAGGGTGGGGCAGAGCCGATTGACGAGTTTTTGGGTTATAAATAATGAACCGAACGAGTTAGAAAAAAACGGTTCAGCTCATTCAATTCAGTGTGAAATTTAGTTTTTGTTGATAATATTTTTTTATATTTAATCAGTTGAATGGCGGCCATCAGCAGCGATAAACTAATGTAGCCGATTTTTGAAGTTTTCAACCCCATTTTGGCACAGTGCGATTGGTAGGGCCTGGATCTCTTCTCTAAATTTCTCTCTGAGTTCTTCTAAGGTGTGTAGGCAAGATTTGAAAACTTTATGATAGTCCCATAGAGAAAATCGCATACACTTCACATCGGGTGAGCGTACCGGCCACTTCACTTCCCCCCCCCCTCACTGAGAATTGCCCTGGCAACAATTCTCTCATCACAACCATTGAAATGCACGCTGTGTGAGCTGCAGCCCCGTCCTGCTGAAACCATGTTTCCCCCAAGTCTTGTTCCTCAGCAAGTTCTTCCTGGGGCGCAGAAACGTTTGTGACATTGCAACAACGCTCGGAGGTGGTAGTGACGGTCATGCTAACATGAGAAGTTACGTGAGGTGGCTGGTAGGCTCACCTGATGCAAAGTGTATGCGAATTTTTCCATGGGACTACCTTAAACATAAATTTTACAAACCTTGCCTTCACACCTTGGAAGAATTGAAGGAGAAATCTAGACACACGTACCTACCAATCGCACTGTGCCAAAATGAGTTTGAAAACTTCAAAAATCGGCTATTTCAGTGTATCGCTGCTGATGGCCGTCATTTAACTGATGAAATTTTCAAAAATATCAACAATAAAAACTATATTTCACACTGAATTGAATGAGCCAAACCATTTTTTTCAAAGTTGTTCGGTTCATTTTTTATAACCCTTCCAAACTCGTCAGTCGGCTCTGCCCCACCCTGTACTTTAATAATAATAATGTGTAACTAAATATTTAAATTGCTATCAAGTACCATCATCAGTGTCTTGCATTTTTAACTTTTCTGGCGTCTCTATTTGACCAACCAGACGTAATGAATATCTATCCATCTATCTATGACCACCCTTACCTCGGCGAAAACAAGGGCGAGTCGATGCGCGGCGTAGACCTGAGTCAGCGATTTGGCTGCGATCGTATCGCGCAACTGTCGCTGGTAGTGATCGCGTTTGTCGCGCGTCTCTCGCAACAGCCAGCACAGCAGCCACTCGTAGCACGATAGTATAACTGCAACGACAAACAAAAAACTTCAATTATTTCTCATTTATAATCAATTTCAATCGTTTATAGGAAAGAAGAGAGTAATAGGAAATCATTATTTATAATCAAAAAGGCCTCTTGACACGGTGGCTTCCCGATACTCAGTAGCGATAAATAAATAAATATATCCCCCTCTTTGAGTAGTTGTGAAATTGATATTGTGGTAGTTATCCATAAATAGATGAAAAGACAAGATGTTGTCAAACCACTGATTTATTAGAAAATCGAGATACCGGTTTCGGTTGTTACACCATTATCAATCTCTGGTAAACTTAGAGAATCTCTGGAGTTTACCAGAGATTGATAATGGTGTAACAACCGAAACCGGTATCTCGATTTTCTAATAAATCAGTGGTTTGACAACATCTTGTCTTTTCATGTAAAATAAATATATCTTTATTCCAATACACGATCAATCAGACAATAATAGGGATTTAAATTAAAGACTATTAAATTTATACTAAAAATAATAATAATAATATCAAATAGAATAAAGGTGAATACAATTCGGATGAATAACATAATACTTCAGATTACACTTATGTAGGTTTGCAAAAATCGGTCAAAAAACTCGTCTAGATGGTAATAAATGGGATAAAGGTCTGCTTTACTTTCGTTAAAGACCGCGCACAGCGTATTGAAGTAGAATTGAGCCACGCACTGCGTACAATTGAGTTACTATAATATTCCAAGAGGGAGCTGGCTTATTTCGGAGCCGTGCCACTAGATAGCAGTACTAGCACGCAGAACTAGAGGTCGCGAGGTTTGACATGGAGCCCAAATAGCAAAAATGTGGCTGGCATGGTAGAGTCCATCCAAGCAAAGAAGACCCCCTGGGGCAAGATGGGAAAATGACTCATGCTCGGTTAATTTTGGTTCAAAAATTATCAATTTGAACTTAAATTGTAGGAAACGATTTGATCCACTATTACGTCCACATTTATTAATTCTTGAACAAATATTGACCAGGCTGGAGTTATTTTCTAATCTTGCCAGAGGGTCTTCTTTGCTTGGAGACATATGGATGCAAATGTCTACCTCACAAATCGTTCGCTCTCACTCTGTGTGCATACTGTCTTGTATGTAAGTAATGATTTTATCAATTTTAACATATAATTATATTCAATCTACTTACTGACAGCATTTGTGTAAATGAGTTTAAAATTTCATCCAACTGCATCTGTTACGTGGAATAAGGACGTTAAATAATGCATTTGAATATCTTGTATTGAATTAATGACTTGGCCTAAATGTACTTTGTGCATTTTTTGTCTGAATGAATGAAGGTTACTGACAGGTAGCATTGCAGACATCAGCCACCGCCTGTCCATTGAAGGTGGCCTTGAGTGTGGCGTCGGCGTGCGCCATGAATCGCAGCGAGTTGGCGGGAAAGTAGTCGTGATCAGCTGATGGCGGCTGCTGTCTCAACAGCCATTGGCTAGTGGTCTGCAGCAGCACGTTGTTGTCACCTTCGTAGGTCACCTTGGCATCGTGGTTGGCGCGCATTTCACTCAGGCCGGCACCTGCACCAACATAAGGCAAATTTACATCTACTCATTTATTACAGATATTGGCAACCAAGCTGTAGTTTTTGCGTTTACTTAGTTTCATCAAGTTTGACAAAGATAAGAATAAAATTAGGAATCTATTAATTCAACAATGAGATGGTAAAGTAATGCATCTCACCAGTTTTTGATTGAATACAAACTTCAAAACTGAGATTTTTTCATTGTATTATGAAATTCGCCACGTCATTGAAATAAAGAAGTCATTCTAAAAAAAATTGAAATTTATTGACAATAAAATACAATTTACAAATTTTAATACAATAAGGTGTTGATAATAATGCACAAACAACATTGAAGAAAAAACCATAAAATTGGAATACAAATGCAAAATACCAAGTCGAAGTCTCCATTTATACTCATAAAATTGAAATTGAAAGTGATGTAACGCAATTTTTATTGCCAATGCCAATGTATTTTCGACTTAGGCTGGTATTACACCTAGGGCTCTATAAAAAGGGGGTAGACGCACGGTCCGCCATTCTGTGGTCAACTTTTAGCGCTAGGTTTGAATTCATATAAATATTTTTGATGATAGAGACGATAAACAGATGTTTATCAAGTTGAGCAAATGAATTAAGTTATTGTTTTGAAATCTTAGAGGTTAATTTGTCATATAAAATGGTTTATATTGCTTAGAATCAAATTGCAAAAAATATAACCATTTTTATCATAAAACTGAAATTGAAAAATACAAATTTGCCAGATGCAGGAAGATGATCAAGGTTGAAATTTTGACTCAAAAATTGTCAGACTGGAAATTCAATGCTCTGTGAAGTGAGTATTATTTTTTTCTAACATAATTTTTATCATTAATCATATGTTTGACTGTTGAATTGAATGAATTCAAAACATGGCGCTAAAAGTTGACCACAGAATGGCGGACCGTGCGTCTACCCCCTTTTTATAGAGCCCTAATTACACCATAATAGTTCTATGATCATATGGAAAGAGATGAAAATATTATTTCGTATTTTCATCTCTTTCCATATGATCATAGAACTACTATCGTGTAATACCGGCCTTAGAAATTTCACCACTTCAAGAAAGATAACCCGAAGGAACTTACTGAATTAAAATTGAAATTTCGAATTTTGAGAGGTTGATATAAAGCCAAAAAAGCACAAAACAAGTATCAATAGAATGTTGAAAATTTCGAACCTTCATTCCGAAAAAGCAAAAAACCCATTTTGTATGCATAAAATAAGGTAATATAATGTATAAAGTTACTCGTATAAAATAAGGAATCGTAATATGTATAAACTTTTTTTGTGTATAATTTAGTGTTTTAGGAATGGTTTATGACATCATACCCTTTTGTATAAATTTAAGAGGAACAGTTCTGGGCTATGAAGCCTGTTGTACTCTTTGATGTGTAATAAGTGAATAAATAAAGATGAATATGAATTGATAATGAAATCTGTATGACTGTTGTCAATGCCAACTTATTTATGGCCAATGACATTTATATGAATGACATTGAAATTGAATAAAAACTGATCTAGATACACTGGCGGCTCGTGCCCACGAAAAATGTGAAGTGCTCCTATCATTTACTGTACAGCACCTCACCTGTTTCGTGGGTACGAGCTGCCAGTATCTAGATAATATAATGAAATCTTACTTTTGAGGAATCCATGACCCCCGCATGCTTCACGACATTCCTGTAGAGCATCACGGCAGATCCACGTGAACAGCGGCTTTGTACAGCAAACCACTGCATGCACGCCTGATACCATCATTTGCTGAAAATGAATAGAAAAATATCTAAAGATCTATCAATTATAGTCTGGACAAGTAAAGGCTAGATTCTGGTAAGATCGTCTATCATCGATTGTTTGAATTGTGTTTGCACCGGTCGAATTTACAAAAGTACATGTTTTTTATTCAGTTTTCAACTTTGTACTCTGGTATTATTTCAAAGAAAAAGTTTATTCGGTAGAAGATCTGTTTATCTGTGACTGATAGTTGTGATGTGAATCTATATCAAATTGGAAAAACTTTCAAACATTTTAATCTCCGTAGACCATTTCAAGGAATACCACAATTTCCCATCGAGGACATTTATTGAGGACTGAACTTTAAAACTTAAAGCTATTTAAAATAAATGAAAATCAAACACCCTTTTAAAAAACTTTAAAATTATTAAAACACAGACATGTTTCGGCACATTAGGCCCATTATCAATGTGGATAAAATAATGAAATAAGTAAACAAGATTAAGTCTAAGTAAGTCTAACTAAGTAAGTAAAATATAAGTCTAAATAATATCATATGATTGCAATTGAAAGCGTATGTTATAACTCCTATTTACACCAAAGAATCTAGGTTTTTTAATTTTTTTCAAAAATTGGATTATTATTAAAATTATCTTAATTTATTATTTTGTCGCCATTCAACTTTTCTCCCTTGTAAATTTGAAATTCTTCTTTTACATTCAATTTCATATTTTTGTTTCCAAAGTTCAATATTATCATATTCGTTTTTATATCTCTGTAGCAATGACTTGAATCCAAAAGATGTTCAGCGAAGGATGATTTTTGTGTGGTATTTCTGGCTTTTAAAGCTTGAACATGTTCACGAAATCTAGTATGAAAACTTCTTCCCGTTTGACCCACATAGAATTTCATTATTATTTTATCCACATTGATAATGGCCTAATGTGCCGAAACATGTCTGTGTTTTAATAATTTTAAAGTTTTTTTAAAAGGGTGTTAGATTTTCATTTATTTTTCAATTATTTATTGAGGTTATTTTGCCGGTGGAACTTCCTTTTGGGACTCCCCACCAAATGTGGCATACGATGATAGTAAGTTCTGTTTTTCACTGCTTGTGAGAATGAGTGCTTGCAAAGATATCGTTGAACGTCGTGGTCGTGATAAGGTAAAGGCAGTACTGTATAGACAGTGTATGGCACTTTTTCATGCAAACTGTGTTGGATTTACTGAACGTGAGCTCCAGTTTATCAAAGACAATACTTGGTCCTGTCAACCGTGTATGAAAACAAAAAGATTAAGTCGTTCTTTGAGTGATGTCCCTATTGTATCTGGTGATGACTCTAATGAGTCAGTATTCGAGGAAACCACTGATAGGCTGAGGCCGCACTGCCGGTGGGTAGAGCGTGGAGGGTGGAGGGTAGTTGCTAAATCTATAGAACATACACACCATCCACAGTAATACATCGTATGAATGGTATGACGTCATACTGTTTTTTGAGGTTATGTTGTCCATATTTAAGAATTTCAAGATGGCAGCTGAACACATACCATTCATACAATATATTACTGTGGATGGTGTGTATGTTCTATAGATTTACCAACTACCCTCCACCCTCCACGCTCTACCCGCCGGCAGTGCGGCCTCAGCCATACAGTTACTATTGATATTCAATTCAATTTATAGGTTTGAGCTGAGCGTCTTATTGAAGAAAATATGAAGGACCTTTCAGAGAAAATTAATCTCAAATTGTCTCCCTTAAACGAAAATCTGTTTACAAATAATAGTTATTGAAGGAACTTAATGATAAAATTGAGCAACAAGAGGCTATAAAATCCCGACAGTTGGACAACTCGTTCTTGAAATCCAAGATAGGTGACTTGACTAACGAGATTGATGGCATTGGAACAGTATTCTCGTAGGAGCAGTGTTGAGATTTGTGTTCTAGACTTTATGAGATACGCTGGGGTTTCAAAGGAAGGTCTATTAACGGAAGCTATGATGATTGATTGATCAATTTCTGACTTACAACATCGCGGAAGCCAGCCGTGTCCGTTTTGGAAATGACAACACAGTCCAAGTATTGGTCGGCAAACTGCTGAATGAAGAACTTCAACGCATAGGCGGCTGCCACGTAAGGAAACAGGCGCCATTGCTGCAACAAACATGAGAAAATATTCTAAATAATTCATTTCCTATAAACAATCCAGACATTATTAACCGGCTTACACAAAAACTGTCCCTTTCCCAATTACCAAAGACACTAAAAATCGAGTTTATACAGATTGATTTTAAATGTATTTTGTGTTTTGAGAACATTATGGATAAAACACAGGCAGAACTTCCAAAACGTCTTATTTCAAAAATGTAATAAATTTATTATTAATATAATATGTGACATTTATCAAACACTCCCATAATTAATCATTACTTCAATTAAATGATTTTTATAACTGGTGTCAAAAATTTTGGCGGTTGGCGAATGACTGCTCTGTCAGGACAGTCTGAAGCTGTCTTCGAGAGCAGATTAGTCTAGCTAGGGTCGCTCTAGTTTCGTTATACTCTTGCAGACAGCTCGCCCAATGTCCTGAGAGAGCTGATAATGAATATTCGCCAACCACCGATTTTTTTGCACCAGCTATAACTCAAAAACAGCTATTGATTATTCCCCCACTAGTTGCTAGGCAAGATTAATTGTAGCTAATAAAATATTGTATATGATTGATAATTTATTACAAGCTTCAAGAAGTTCACTGTTTCTCAAACAATAATTATCGTAATAAATATCGTATTATGCATATCTTGTAAATAGAAAAATTTGCATGCTAAGCTTTACTAACGATACTGTATTGTTATCACTGTCACCCTCTGTCAATCTAAATGAATACCACTTGATAAAGGTACAAAATCACCCTATTCACACAGTGGATTTCTGATACGTAGTAGTGATACAGAGTCCAAAATTGATACAAGTAAGCTCGTTAATACAAGACATTTGCAACGTTCATGGATCACCACCTTATTGGAAACAAGCTGATTCTATTTCTCAATAATTCAACATTTTGAGAGCATTTAATAATCTTAGTTTTGGTATTTTCCAAGTTGAATTCATAAAAATGATGAAACACCAATGCCCGGGTTTTCCAAGCACACTCAAAGTTGAGGGACCCTCAAAATTACATTCAACAGTTTACATTTTCAATACTTAGCACAGGAAATGTCAGCTGTTCTATCAAAATTTGAGGGTCGCTTGAGTTTGCGTGTGCTTGGAAAAACCCGGTATAAGTTCTAGAAAGCGAACAGTTATTTTCCTCCGATTTCCTGCATTGTCAAATGAGCTAACCTCACTTTGCAACTCGACTTTGCAAGTATTTTCTGTCAATGAGCTTCCTCCCAGTAAGATTCCGAATCAATTTTCGACTTTCAAATCAGAGATTCGCATTAAAGAGGCATCAAGTTGAATACGCACAAATGCACACATACAGAGTGTTTCAGGAGGAATGTGCAATACTTCTCAGGCTGATTCCTTACACCAAGCAGACAAAAAAGTTCTGTGGGACCAACTCCCAAAAACGCTTTGTTACCGAGATAACAATGACGGAAAATTGAGATTTTTCAAAACATATCAATTTTTCTAATTTTTTAGAGGCTTCACTCAGGTTTTAAAATAATCAATTCCTATGTAAAATTAGCTGAGTGACAAACATAATTGATAAAACATAGCACAAGTGATAAATTTGTGTATAGTAGCGATTTTTCGATTTTCGATCGCTATTTCTGATATTTGGGTAAAATTTACACAATCGCCGCCATTTAACTTTTTCTTCAGAATCCGACTCTCTTCAACTTCCATTAATAGAAAATGCAAATTTACGATTCCTTATTTAGTTATCTAACCCTTTTTGTTGAAAAATGTTTTTTTTGCATATTTTTCCAATTATCTAAATCAACGTTGAAGTTACAAACTTCAAACTGGTTCCATTGAATTCCTCAGCTAATTTTACATAGGAATTGATTATTTTAGAACCTGAGTGAACCTGAGTTTTGAAAAATCTCAATTTTCCGCCATTGTTATCTCGGTATCAAAGCGTTTTTGGGGGGTTAGTCCCATGGAACTTTTTTGTCTACTTGGGGTAAGGAATCAGTCTGAGAAGTATTGCACATTTCTCCTGAAACACCATGTATATTAAACGAATTGGAATAAAATATTGTTGAATAAAGATACAATACACTTACATGCAGCTGATACTCGATGATCGGTGTTTCAACGCCTTCTTGATTAGTGAACTGTGTGCGCTGAGCGGCGTATCGGATGGCGATCACAGTGGCCTTGGCCAGCGTGTTCGAGCTCTCCTGCATTATCGCCACACGGCCGCAAGACAGGTTCTCCAGTGCTGCTCCTGAATTAACACACAAAAAATTAATTTCAAATAGAATTATTGTATAAGAGACCAATAAGGGACTTGTCAACTTTTTAGAATGGATATATAGTTATATAGATTATAGTTTCCTTTTTGTCTAGCACGACTATCAATTTATATTAATAAATAAAAATCGAAATCACATTAATCTTTCTAGTAATTTTTTATTTGAACACAATTCGAAAACAGTCTTTAAGTTATGTAAGAAGCCCTGAAATTGATCAGGAGCGACCTGAAAACTCTGACACTGGACCTGAGCCAGCCAGGTTACACGAATATTATTATTATTTGAACACAACATGTTCCACTCTTCTAAGCGACATTCTCAAGTACCAATAACTCAGAAAGTGAAAAATGCTGTGTTCAAATAAAATATACTGAAAGGGGGACTGTAATTTCGAATTTCATTCATTAACATAATAATTTTTCATTTTCATTTTTATTCAATTATTGATACAGTTGGCTGAAGTGAGTAACTCAACATACAACAACGTCTTATATGTTATGGCATTCGATAATACAAAATACACAACACATTATCATAAGAGGTAAACACTTAGTATCAATACATAATCTTATTCCTATTCTTATTCAAGGTTTATAGAAGAAATTTAAATTAACATAAACAACAAGAAAGTCGTATTAAAAATTTCAATTATTACAATAAATGAAAAGTTCTGATAGTGAGTAAGGGGAGGAGGTGAGTAAAAGGTTCCTCAGCAACTACCTAAATTGTCTAATATTACTGATCTCCTTTAATTCAATGGGCAGACAATTGAAAAATGTTATTGCCATATAATGCGGTCCCTTCTCTAATAAGCTCAGCCGATGAGAAGGAAACCTGAAAGTTATACCGCGCCCTCACGTATAATAATTATGCTTAATTTTATCTCCTGCATAGCGAGCCTGATCGGATAAATAGTGGGTGAGGGCCAGTAGTATGTAAAGAGCTGGGACAGTAAGAATAGTTTATAGTACAGTTATTATAGTTTATAGTTGTACATTCAATAAATTAATGACAAACCATTCTCACATCGTGGCTAAATACCAGATGTCTGAAGCCAGACATATCAAAATATAGCCGACGCCAAAAAGTTAGGTAGTTTCGTCTGTCTCTTTTGCGTGATGCAACCTACTAACAGCTGATGTAAATAATCTATTGTCATTTCATCATCTAGGCATAGCTAAATGACAACTCTAATTGACAACATTAGCTGTTGGAGCGCACAAAGAGCAGACAGAATCGCCAAACTTTTTGGCGTCAGATATACAGATATATAGTTCATTAATTAATTGGGGCTTGTTTGGTTCAAAATTAAAGGTGAAAAAAATTTGAAATCCATCTTAAAATAGTAATTTTCAATAAAGTTATATCAAACAGATATGAAAAATGAATTCAGTTTCTAAAACATACCGAGTATTCTCTGAGGATCGGAAAAGGAGGTCTCATACTCTCCTTCGGGAGTAATGTCTCCCGTTCTGTTGAGCAGATTCTCTCTCGGAATTCGGTACTTGTGAAACATTATGAATCTGGAAACAGAAATCACAATATTACTATACTTACAATAATAATTATTCAACTTATAACTATCACTTACAGGATATATCTCTCTCATACATATCCTCAACATCAAAGTATATTTCTAGAGCACATGAATTGATATTAGTTTGTGATCTGCTAATGTATTGTAAATAAAATTTATTTGTTTCACAAATCGATATGTTTTGTTAAAAATCTATATCATTATACTTGTTATTACATTTGTTATAAATCATCAATTTAATCTGAAATTGAAGATCGAAATGTTTTTTACAATTTGAGAATTGCATCTTATAATTTTTGAACCAATATTGACCGAGCTGGAGTCATCGCCCCTTCTTGCCAGAATGTGTTCTTTGCTTCGACAGACACAGGTTTTTCAAATATTACTACCGGGTCGGCTGTAGTCTTTCCACTACTCACCCATTGTCAATGCCGTGCAAACCAGCTTTCTCGCCAATATCGCCGACAGTGATGCCGGGGTAGGGCAGCAGGGTGCGTGGATCCCTTATGGGCACCACGAACAGATGTAGGCCGTGATTCGTGTCACGCGCCACTAGCTGAGCGAATAGCAGCGCGTGTGTGCACTGCTTGCCTGCGAAATAACAAAATCAATTGATTATTTTTCATTTTAGACAGCACCTTTTTGTCATGCGAAAAAAGGTTGTACGAATCATTAGCAATGTTCCACTCAATACACACTGTAAACCTCTCTTTGTTAACTTGCGAATAATGTCAATGCCCTCGTTGTACGTTTTGTATGTTGTCTGTTATGTGCATAGTAATTTAGAAAAGTATAAACAGTCACTTTCACCACTTTAATGCCAGAAATAGAAACAAACTCAGGACTGAGCAGTATACTCACACAAAATCTCAAAAAGATTTTCACTACATGTCTGTAAAACTGTATAATTGTACTCTTTGAGTAGTTGTGGAATTGATATTGTGGTAGTTATCCACAACATCTTGTCTTTTCATTTAGTATAATTGTACATCTGATAATTTCAAAGAACTGCCTCCAAATAGATTTAAAAATAAATTGAAAGAGATTTTAATTAAAAAATGTTTGTATACGATTGATGAGTATTTTGAAATGGATTGGAGCGAATGAAGGCGAATATTTTCTTATGACTCAATCTAATAAGTTGACTGAATTGAATTGAATTGGATTGAAAACATCTTTATTCATCAAAATGTACAGGTACATCCAGAATAGTGTCATAAACGTTACAAATAATACTATAAAATAAGTAATAAACTTAGGAATAAACTAAATAATGATACTTAGGACTGTTTACGCTATTTATTGTAAAATTTTAGTTTTATATAACTTGTTTGAAAACTTTAGGTTATGGACATTTTGAATATATGTGATGTGTTATATTTGAATATCGATATGTTATATTTGTGATATGGATATTTTGAATGTATTTGGATATTTTATGTGATTTAAAAAATGACGTTGTTATGATACAAATTTATTGTATTTTCTAACAATAAATAATTTGAATATTTGAATATTGAATGTTCAAAAATCGAGGAAATTTTGAGCTGCAAATACTTTCAAAATTCAGTAGTTCCCCATCGTGAATAAGTGCTAAATAGTTTTTCCACAGAGCTAAAAGCCCAAAAAGAACACTAGTACAGCCTGTCCAAGCAAAGAAGACATTCTGGCGAATGGCTCCAGCTTAGTCAATATTGGTTCAAAGATTATAAATTTAGTCTCAAATTTTGGGAAACGTTCTAATCAACAATTTCAGACAAAATTTATAGTTTTTGAACCAATATTGATCGAGCTGGAGTCATTCATCCATCTTGACAGAATGTCTTCTTTGCTTGGTCAGACTTGACCACTAACACAGACTAAACACTAAAACTAAACACAGACTTTCTGTGTTTTTGGTTCTATATAACCCGAAGAAGTTTACCAAAATTTCAATCACTATTTATTAAATAAAAAACTATAACAATTTCACATCAAGAAATATTGTGATAATTGAGGCTGAGGAACTTATTCGGAACTGCCCACTAATAATCAATACGCTAATAATAATGCACAAATTATGATACTCATGTTAATAGTCCAGAACAATCCATTCTGCAATTTCATCCCTCAGCACAAGTTTTAAGCTTAAAGAGGTGATGAACCATATTTTCATTTGTTATATGATTTTGGATTTTGTATATTAGCATTTTGTATGTTAATAAAATCTTTAATTTTGTATTTTAATTTGGTTAATAAATCTATTTATTTATTCAATTTAAAAGTACTGTAGTAGGAATCTACGTTATGCAGTACATTTCAGTCACCAATTATAACTCGAAATCAACCTCTAACAATCTTGAAACATTCTAAAACACAATATGGACCTATCAAATTATTATCACTGAACCATTGATCTTCAAACATAGCCTCAAAACAGTTTGAACTTTGATGAGAACGACTTCCATTACAGACGTACAGCTGGCTTTATTCAAATTGTACACTAAGTGAGCGGTATTGATTATTGATATGATTATCCTAAAGCAGTAACGAGCAGCTAACGTTTGATTTTCTATTAGCAGAAATTCACAAATATTTACGAAATCTATAACTATATAAGCGAAATGGCACTGACTGACTGATTCATTCATCATCACAACTAAAAATCCACTGAAGCGAATGCGTTCAAATTTGGCAGGCATGTTCAGTTGGACGTTTAGACGCGCGCTACGAAAGGATTTTAAAAACTTTTCAAGGATACGCCAAATATTTTAGTTTTTCTAGAGTTTTTCGGCGCTTTCCCTCATTTTTTCGAGAACCAATTGGTAAAAAATGTTGATATTTGGTGGGCAGGTTCAAATGAGGTCTGGAAATTTTGTGTTAAAATATTTTTGCAATCCGTTCAAGATTACGCTAGTAATCAGGTTTTCAAAATTTTAGATAGGTTGCGGGTTGCATATCTTCCGCCTTGATACGACCAATCCTAACTGTAAATTCAATGGTTCAGCGAAATTATAGATGAGTTAATTTGGAAGATATTGAATCAAGTTTCAAACTATGTCCGATATACTTCCCAAGGTTACGCTTGATATTAGCGTTTTACTATTTTTTGAATTTTCGGAGTTTTTCTTGGATTTTTCTAGAACAAATTGGCAGAAAATGTTGCAATTAGGTAAACAGGTACAGATTAGGTGTAGAAATGCTGTGCTCAATAAATTTCAAACCCCTACTGAACGGAATTTTCAGGCGAGCGAAGCGAGCCTGTTTGTCTCAGCTGACACTGACAGAGGTTTTGCTTGACTCACTTACACTGCCTATACTGTCGGGGGTCCAGGGGGCGGAGCCCCCTGGTTAGGCGGAGAAGGCGAGCGAAGCGAGCCTGCCGGCTAGTTACAAATATTGCTTAGAAAGTTTTCAAAAAAAAAAAATGTTCCTACAATGTCTCATGTAAGTTACTCATGTGGAAGGCTATAACACAGTGACTATACAGTATCTCTGTAGCTGAGGCTATGTCGCCATATTTTCTTGTCGCTAATGTCGGATTCTATTTTGTTACTTTACCTAGATTGCCTACCCAGCACTTGGCGGCGCCCACATCGGGAGTGTTGATCACAAACTCCCTGCGCGTCGGGTCGTACTCGGCCACTGTGCGCATGCGCTTTGTATCGCTGCCGTGCGCCAGCTCGGTTATCGCCAGGCAGCTCAGAATCTGCACACACACAAACAAACACTATTAAAAAACAAAATAATATTGAAACATTATTCAATCGAGAAAAAACAACACCAATCATAAAAATTAATTCAATATGGAATAAATGATAAGACGTTGCAGTCCAAGTGCTGGAATAAATAATAATGAATTATAGCTATAATAGTGATATAGCTGTAATAACTATATAGCTAAAGAAAGAAATGAAAATGAAAGAGAGAGAAGAACACAGAATTTACTATTCTACCCGATGCATAGGACTTCAAAATTTGAAAAAGGAGCTTTTTATAGAGCAATTAAATTCTTCAATAAACTTCCAAACGAAACAAAAACCTTTAAATCCAAACTTCAGTTCAAAAAGAAAATCTTGAAGTATTTGTCAGATAAAACATATTATAAAACAGTTAGAGAATTTTTAGATGAATGACATTTTTTGACTGTTATCCTTCCTAGGATACAAACTATTTGACACAGGGTACTAGATCGAGGTTAATTGAATTCAAAAACCTGTTGCTTTATAATAGTATAAAGTTATTATGTATTTTATTCTCTAATTTTTATGATTTATTCATTTTGTGACTTTGTATATTTTAGTAGGCTATGTTTGTATTAAATTTTATGTATGTAATTTCTGACTTTTCAGAAATTCTTTACAGGTTATAAAAACTATGTAAAAAATGCGAGTGCAAATGGAGAATTTAAATTTGAATTTGAATATCTATAATAATGAATTATAGCTGACGCCAAAACGCTAGGCGGTTTCGTCTGTCTCATGAACGTGATTTAACTTACTACCAGCTCATTTAATGCATATTATATTGTTTCATCTTATTTCAAAAAACATCATCTAGGTATGATAACTCTAGAACGGTGATAAGAACTCTAGAAAATGAAAAAGAGCGGTTTCGTCTGCTCCTTGTGCACTCCAACAGCTGATCTAGTCATTAAATGAAAGTTGTAATTTGGCTATGTCTAGATGATGTTTTTGAAATCAAAAGAGACAAAATATGCTTTACATCAGCTATTAGTAGGCTAAAAGAGACAGACGAAACCGCCCAACATTTTAACGTCAGCAATACACAGAATGTGTACTTAAAGTGTAGCGTTCCATGATGTTGGTCTAACATATATATATATATATATATATATATATATATATATATATATATATATATATATATATATATATATATATATATATATATATATATATATATATATATATATTTCAATACTAATATGGGTTTCACGTTGCTTCAGAAGTTTTTAATTAATGGAAAATACACTCGCAAATGTAAGTGTACGTAAGAAGCTAACATCTCACTACAAAATGTGTTTCGCACATCATGTTAGTTTGATAAATAAATAATGAATAAATGAATGATACAAGAAAGAAAGCCTTGAAAATAGTGATTAGTAGTATAGTAATGAAGTCTTCTGCAAATATTGACAACAGAGCTCAATTTCAATAAGAGATTCGATGTACTGAACAATACAACTGTGGAAAAAACTCATATTGCTCAACTATCAAGTTCTGTTGTCAATATTTATAGTAGCAGAAGTTATAACAGATCAGTACAGTCAAGAAGAAGAAGAAGCAGACAATAAATTTCTTTTGATAGAATTCATTGAATACTTTTAAAGTTGGAGAAAAAACATCAAATGAATACTTCAAACGTTTTAAATTCAGTTCACTCTTTAAAATTTCAGACAAAACAAAAACTATTACACAGTTGTAAAATCAAAAATTGCATACAGTCCATGTCAAGATTATAATTCAAATATTCAGTCACATTATAAAATCACTCTCCAATTTTAAATTTCGTCAATGTTTTTCATGAATTCGTATTTTTTCGAAGATATTGGTATTCGAATGTATAGTATTTGAAGATATTACATCGGTATATATGGCTAAATCAGCTAATCAAGTTGGAAGAAAAATTGGCAAAGTCAAGTCGAGAATCTCTTGAGATTCCCTTAAAGAGCTGTATCTTGTTATCCAAGTAATGAACAAATTTTTCCATGAATGAAATGAGACGAAAGCGTTTCAAATATTTTTTCTATATTCACTTCTCAAATCTTGGACACAACGTTTAAAAAATCTATTAGTTGAACATGACAATCGAAGTCTCTTAGTCGTGGCTTATCGCTTCTAAAACAATTTCTAAACTGTCAATATTTTTCACAAATCAATTCAATACTGCACAGGCCCTCATTATGCTTTTAAACAAACATATTTTCAATCATAGTCATTAAACAAATAGTAGGCTGTCAAACACTTGTTTAAACAACAGTGATTAACACAAAGCTACATTCATTGTAGAACCAAAAAAATTACAGAGAGTAGTAGACATACCTCAGGCTAAAATGTTGGGCTCCCATCTTCTGTATCTAGTACGTGATTTAGGCTAACCTTCGTACAGCTGATGTAGAGTATCTCTTGTCACTTTTGATTTCAAAAACATCAACTGGGCATAGCTCAATTTCAATATTTTGCTTGTCCACGGCTCATCAGCTCACGAAGGGCCTAGGCCTACCAGCCGGTTGCCAGTTTCATATTCACTTCAATAAACAGTCCGTCCATGCAAAGAAGACGACGCCTCGGTAAGACGGGGAAACGTCTCCAGCCCGGCCAATACCGGGCCAAAAGCCACTAACTCTCAAATTTCTCAAGAACCCACAGTCCTCAAACCAACACTGACCGAGCCGAAGCCAACCCCCACCCCTTTAGAATGCCCTCCCCACCAGTAAAGACCATACAGAAAGCGTATAATCATCAAGTAGGATAGAGGTAACGTGTGGTTAGCACATTGATCCTCTCAACCATAAGCCAGTCTCCACAACCAATTGACGGCGCAGAACACCTCTGAATAACATCCAGTTAGTCAGTTAGAGTGTTATATAATTACAATTCCTCCAGAGACGGCAAACGACTGACTATCTTTACTAACGACAGCTAATCTCCCAAAAGAGGTTAATATTGAACTACATTAATACATAAGCATTGCCAATGCTATGTCGTGACTCTGATACGTTGTTTACGTATGGTTGGTCAAGGTTATGGTTGGTCGTAGCTAAGGTAGCCACCCAATACACTTACACGCACACACATGCAAAAAGTTTGTTTATTTCGTCTCAAAAGATCGTGAATAATTTATTTTGTTTAATTTCACTTGTCTAATTTCAAAACTAGTCGTTAGGAAAAGTAAACTCATTTCAAGGGTATATGATTTATTATAAATTAGTAGTGCTAATAACAACGTGAACATTGTGTTTATAAGGTACAATAGAGTACTAACCTTGGAGTCCCAGACATCGCGGTAGAAGTGTAAATGTCGTTCTGTGCCCAGGCCGACTATGACGTTGGCAAACAGAGAAATGCCCAAAGCTATTTTCACCGACAGACACGGATTCACCATGGCCGTCGCCTCGTTCACACACATCAAGAACTTGGTCTGCAAAACCAACAAACAAATTGAATAAAATTCAATTCAATTTATTAAAACACACAAAAGACAAAAATAAATACAATACCTTTCAAAAAACAAATATACAATAACAATGAAACATCAAACAAAACACAGGCTTCATGGTTGGGTGTACTGGAAAGAAAAGAGAGAAGAAATAATACCTAACCAACTATAGTTTGCCATGTAATGGGCAGGTAGGGTGAAGAGATAGGAAGGAATGGGAAGGGGTGAGACATTGAGAAGATAAAAGTAAGGAAGAAAGAATGCAGAAGGAAGAACAAGCAAAAAGAATGGTAAGCGAGTCCACTTTTAAACTTTTTAATAACTGAAAAAAAACAATGGAAAAAATGTTTGCGCAGAAATCTTGAGTCTCATAGATCCAAATTGAAGGAAAAACTACTATTGGTCCAGTTTTTTATATTTAGGTTAGTTTTTCCACTGATCTTAGAGTTTATGAGAAAGTGATCTGGAATAAGGTTTAATACTTTAGTACTTATGTAAATCAACTGCCTCCTTAAACATTCAATATTAGTATTATAATATGTTACATTTTCGTTAGCAGTATCCCTCGGATTATAGTTATTGAGTAAAGAGTTTAACGTTAGAGGAAAATCAGATTTATATTTTATTAAGTATTCTATCACAGTTTTCATGTATAATATTGTCTTATTGTCATGACCCCAAAATCACTAAAAACCCATCAGTTGGGTACAACCTAGGTTAGCATAGAATAATTTTAATAATCAGTTTTTGTGCTACATTTAATTCATTAATATGACAGTTGAAACAGTTGATACAACTATGCCATACTGTAGAATTAATTATAATGAAAACAGTGCTATAAACAATTGGAGAGCCATAATACATGAAAAAAGACTGTGTCACTCGCAAACCTCAGCTAAACTATCTTTTCTACAAAACGGACTGAATTAGACTTTTGTTAAAAGGTGTTGAAAATAACTGTTGGTGGCGATGAGGTGATTTAGCCAATGATTAGCTAAGTGTCTACTTTATTGTATACATTCATCGTCTTCCATTGGCTGGCGATCATGTGTGTTTATAACATTTTTCTGTATTCATAATGTGAAAGAAAATAAATGCATTTTTCTATTTTCTGGTCTGAATTCGTCTTCCCCAAATCACATTCATCACATTAGACTTCATTCATCGAATTTACCCCTCCTCCAAACGGGGGTCATCTTACACTAGATAGAATACACTTTGGAAGAGTTGCAGTTGGACTAATAATATGACCTTAAACTTCTAAGAATACAGTTTTTCTGAAAACATTTCCTCAAAGGAATCCTTATTCAGTCCAATCGTTGATAGCGATTTTTTCATTATGGCTTCATGTCAATAGTGCAAAGTATGAAGTTTTAGATATTGCCAAATTGTTTCAATAGAGAATAATTATGGCAATATACAGTATACTTCAACAGTTAGACGAGTTATTTCCAATTCTGAATCAATAAAACGAAAATAGCTTCATGAAAGTAGTGAAGAAGGAATTCTCTCCTTTGTGATTTGGAAAAAATCAGAGCCTTGGAAAGATTCTAGATTTCAAAATGCTCTGAATTTTCGTTTATCAATGGCTCAACAGCCCAAGAAGGGCCTAGGCCTACCAGCTGGTTGCCAGTTTCATATTCACTCCACTATACAGTCCGTCCAAACAAAGAAGACGACACCCCGGCAAGACGGGAAAACGAATCCAGCCAGGCCAATACCGGCCAAAGAGCCATAAATTTAAAAAAAGACTGCTCTGAATGGTTTGTTTAATTACGAAAATGTACCATGGAAGATCTGAGGGTCTCTTTCCCTTTAAATGCTAGAGGACGATAGATGCCATGAAATACACTATACGCCTACTCACACTCTGCTTATAGTCATTGAGGTTCAGGTTGTCATAGACACCTGTGCTGGCGAACCTCACCAGCTGATGGCAGGTCACTCGCTTCTGCTCGTCAGTGCTGCTCGCCTCGCTGTAGGCGCTAAACAACGGATCCGCAGCCAGCTTTTTCCACACGTTCATCTGCATTATAAACAATAGTAACTTTTTAATGTATAAATTCATTATTCGATTGAAAACTCTTAATACAAATTTAATTTGAAAAAAACTTGAATTAAGAAATTACAGCAGATGTTGAAAATGTTGACCACGATACATTTCAATGCTATGAGCAAGGAATAAATAATGGTCATCCCTTAATACATAAATATAGTTTGTCCAAGTAAAGAAGACATTCTGGCAAGATGAAAAAATGACACCAGATGGGTCAATATTGGTTAAAAAATTATAAATTTGTATTCTGTAGAAACATGCTGATCGACAATTTGAAACCAGATTTATAATATTCTTCAACCAATATTGACCGAGCTGGAGTAATTTCCCTATCTTGCCAAAATGTCTTCTTAGAAACAGAATTTTACCTGATTTACACAAATATCATTTTCAAAAATAAATACAGATAGTATAAGCTGATGAACAACTGGTTCTGTTTTAAAATGAACACCCTGTATAATATCTATCTCTAGGCTACATTATTTATTTATTTACATTAATGGAGACAACAGGTTTCCCCTTATGTGCCTCCTTGATACAAAAAATGTTTACAATAATGAAAAAAAATACGTCTTGAAATTAACAAAACAGCTCGAAATAGAACGAAAAATATAAAAAACAGGTTTATAAGAATATATATAAAACAGCTTTCCCCTTATGTGCCTCCTTGATACAAAAAATGTTTACAATAATGAAAAAAATACGTCTTGAAATTAACAAAACAGCTCGAAATAGAACAAAAATATACAAACGTTATATATATATACAGAGACAATATTACTCGTTGTGTCGCAGTAAATAAGTATTCATGTTAATAAATATAGAACAATATACTGATGTAGTGACGCGAAAATGTTAGACGGTTTCGTCTGTCTCTTGAACGTGATGTAGCCTACTAACAGTAACAGCAGACGAAAAACGCCTAATATTTTGGCGTCAGTTATAATTTGTTTACTTATTTTAAATTGTATTGAACATTACGGTAATCAAATTGAATAAACCAAGGAACGGGAACCTTCTCTTTCAACCAGAGATTATTATTCGACTTGTATGAATAATAGAATGTTCCTTTTCACAACTTGAATATTATTCATTCATAGACTACAGGCATCAACAGTGTATTCAACGCAGAGTAAGGTTTAAGTAGATAATTCTTTCTAGGATTCAATCACCCGTCGAAATTTTCGACAATTGAAATCGTTTGAGAGCCAGTTAACCAGACCGCTCTCATTCTCATACAACGTCAGCAGCCTCCAGCCAATTGATCGTTTATGAAAATTTGAAAACCGTTTCAACTACTTTATAACACTTGACTTCAATTGTTAATAAGCCTCAATTAAACGGTTATAAAAATTTGAAAACAGATTCAATTTTCGGTCAACTGCTTTACAACGTTTATTCAATTGTTAATAAGCCTCAATTGACGGTCAGCTTTATTGAAAATAGAATATTTGCTAGAAATAGGGGATTTTTAAGTGACACGGCTACTTAAAATTCATTTGAAATAGAGTGGCATGCATGCACCACCAATTGGTACTTCATCATAAACGGAACCAACCCCCGGGCCGGAACGGAATGAATGAAATTTATGAACAGATCCTACAATTGCTCAAATCTATTTCAATTGGTGGAAGCAAATAAAACATGAATGACGACATAGTATGAAAGAGGTGATCAGTAGGAACAGAACTGAAAGATTTTTGTCAGAAGGAATTAATGAACTGATAAAGGTCAAGCGGTAGTTCGAGAAATACAGGTTACAAATCCATTTTGATGCCTACCTCTATTTTGAGATCAACAAATAGCCGCCACAAACAGTCTACTTTTACAAATTATATGTTTTTTGACATGTATTTTCAATTAATTTATTCCATTTTCTCAACCTCCAATATTGTAAACTCTCATTTTTAGAGCATCTCATTTTATTTCTCATTGAGCTCACGATCAATGTGAGCTTCATGTTTTTTGCACTGTTTATTGATGATATGAAACTTATCTATCTGTTAATGCTAAAGAGACTGTGAATCCACAATGTGGCAATTGGTGTGAAACGCTCCATAACAGTATGCTGAGATGAAAAAATTCCCGCCAGCCGCCATACATTTGCCAAACTTTAAAACAGGTAAGATTCAACAGAAAGATTTGGAATATTTTCTCATTCAACAAACGTTTTCCATGAAGAACAACATTAGAAATCAATCCTCTGAAACTGAAAATTGACTCTAATTCTAGTATTACCGTAAGCCTACTTTGTATTATTTAATAGGAAATGGCACTGGCAAAGCGGCACGGGCGAATTCCAGGTTGGAAATTTTAGACTTCAACAATCAACTAGATAATTCACGTGTCTTTTCAATGTAAATCTTATTAGACTTGGAGATACTTGGCAAATTATTATGAGACTTGGCAAAAGAATGGCGGACTTGACCGAGCTGAACAATAAAAAGTAATATAGTCAATATAGTCAATGTCTACATTGAAAAATAAATAAAACTCAAACACCCTTTTTTTAAAGTTCTTTATTCAATGTCTACACCATAATTATACAGTCTCTATAGTAAATACCGTATGTCTAAGACTGCTTCCATATTGATGTATTGTAACATGTATCGAGCCTCATGTTTTCAAATTTATCTCTATATAATAAATATTCAACATATTTTAAATATCCAAATTAAACTTCAAATGTGGCTACTTAAAATAAATGGTAAATTAAATGAAAAATCCCCTTTTTTTAAAACTTTAGAATTATTATTCAAAGTTTTTTTTAAAAAGGATATTTGATTTTTCATTCAATTTACCACTTGAATATCCAATATCATAATCAACATGTTATTATAAGGAAAAACATGAGGTTCGATACAACATTTTAATCAAAATCGTAATAGAAGAAGTTTTGGGCTAACGCCTGCTTCTCTTTCCTTTTATTGTATTTTTTCTTTTGAATTATTTTATTGTATTTTATGAATTTATTTTGAATTATGAATTTATTATTGTATTTTTTGAATTTTATTGTATTGAAATAAATAAATCATACAATAGACCAATGTGAAAGCAACCAAGCTAAAGGCTGTCAACTGTACGAAGAAAAAAAAAATTGTATCTTGTATAGTCTGTCCAAGCAAAGAAGACATTCTGGCAAGATGGGAGATTGACTACAGCTCGGTCAAAATTGGTTCAAAAATTATAAATTGGTTTTTAAATTGTAGGAAAAATTCTTATCTACGATTTGAGACCAAATTTATAATTTCTAAACTAATATTTACCGAGCTGGAGTAATTTTCGCAACTTGCCAGAATGTCTTCTTTGCTTAGACAGACTATTATCTAGTATCTTGCCAATAATTTCACCCACCTTGATTTTGAGATCCAAGGGCTGTTCGACAAACACCCTGAGTTGTTTCCAGTCGAAGGCGGCCTGCTGCCTGTACTTGTCGAGGGTGGGACAGGGGGGCAGGTCGTCCAACTCCACCCCCAGCTCTGCCACTCGTTTCAACTCCATATTCGACGAACCGCCTTCCATCTAAAACACACAACAGTGTAAATCAAACCAACGTTATTATCTCCAATTAAAATAATACAATATTTATAACAAAAAAAATACAATAAACTTACTATCGAAGAAGCTATGCCCGGTTTTTCAAATATTTGAGGGACCCTTAAATTTTGACGAATCGTCAATTAACAGCTGACATTTCCTATACTTTTAACATAGGAGAGTTGAGGGGCCCTCAAACCAAAGTTGAGGGACCCTCAAATTTTGACGAATGCTCAGACATTTTCTTTTAAAAAATTTATTAAAGTACTACTGTTATCTACTCGTCGGTACATTGTGAGGTTATGCATTTTCCAAATTATCGAACATTCAAGTATATTCATTTATTGTTCAAGGGAGAATCGAAATATGCCGGAATATATCGAAATATTCATGCCACAATTTATTTTGTCTTCATTCATTGAAAAAAAAATATATATATATATATATATATATATATATATATATATATATATATATATATATATATATATACATATCATGCAAACACTCGAAGTAGGCTACTGCTGAATTTTAGGTTATCGTTTTGAACTGATGATAATATTATTTTGTTCACATCATGAGTACCGTATGTAACCAATGAGAATGCAGATACGCTTCAGAAATTTTTAATAAAATGTCAGCTGGTTATCTGGTTAGCTGGTTATTCGTCAAAATTTGAGGGTCCCTCAAATATTTGAGAGTCCCTTAAAATTTGAGGGTCCCTAAAGTTTGGGCTTGGAAAAACCGGGTATAGCTCCCACAACTACAGAGCCCTCTATGTTTAAGGACAATTGAAAACAACTGTTCAGTTATTTCTTCAATTGCTCAGTCTAAAAACGTCAATAAGTGACTTAATAAGCTCGTAGAAACAACAATCAACAGAAATATGAGACACTTTTCTAAGGGTGATGCTCACATGAGCTTTTAGGATTGTGCGTGGGTAATGAGAGGGATGATGATGATGAGAGATGACGACTACTTTTTAGGTTATCGGAACCAACGTTTCGTCCAAAAGACGGGGTGGCCGTATTTATGTGGTACAAAATTGTTCCCTACTTCGTTGAAGATCTGTGAGTGGGGCAAGAGTTCATGTCCTAATCTAGTAAAGAACACTGCAATTTGCTTAAAAAATGAAAATAGTAATAAACTATAACAAGATCAAATTGGGATGTATTAGAGCTACTGAACTGTAGTTATAGTATATATTTTTTTAAATTACATGCAGATACAAATGAGTGTCAAAATTAAGACATGTTGTATAGTCTGTCCAAGCAAAGAAGATTCTCTGGCACGATGAAAAAATGACTCCACCTCGGTCAATATTGGTTGAAAAATAAAAATTATGCTTTCAAATTGTAGATCAGAATGTTTTCTACAATTTTAGACCAAATTTATATTGTTTTAAAGCAAAAATGACCGAGCTGGAGTCATTTTCTCATCGTGCCAGAGGGTCTTCTTTGCTTGGCCAGACTATAGTAGCCAATCTACTAGATCACTACTTACGATATGGTAATAATCATTCATATTCTGTCCAACTAATAATAAATAATAATAATAATAATAATAATAATAATAATAATAATAATAATTCTGTCCAACTATTCAGTGTTTTCAATTCCTGAAGCTAAAACATCATTGACTAACTAAGCAGCCTCTTAGAAACAACAATTAACAGGGATATAACAACAATCTATACCAACAATTCAGTTTTTTTTTCAATTTCTCAAGCTGTGGTATGGTCGAGCAGATAAGACATTCTAACAAGATGGGGAAAATGACTTCAGCTCGGTAAATATTGGTTCGAAAATTATTAATTTGGTTTCAAATTGTAGGAAACATTGTGCTCTACAATGAAACAATTTGAGACCAAATTCATAATTTTTGAACCAATATTTATCGACCTGGAGTAATTTTATCACCTTCCCAGAATGTCTTCTCTGCTCGACCAGACTATAAAGCATTAATGAGTACTTCACATCTTGCGTTTAAAAAAATAACCTTGTCAAAAACACAAAAGAGTCTACAAGAAACGTTCGATATTTATTAAAACTTCCACTACTGACACGGAATCGAACGGAAACATTTCTTAAACGAAAATCTATTGTTAGAAGATGGTTAGAGAATTAGCCCTTTTCATGATCCACCGTGAATAAGTGAATGTTATTCGTTGGCTAATATTTGACACAAATGAAATAAAAGAATGACAAATTTGAAAGTAGCTCTTTTGATCTAGTTTGATAATGAAAATATTCTATTTAATCTTAGTAAACTTTATTTCACTTTTTTATGAATAGCTAGTGAATTATTTATTATGCAACTCCCACTTCCAATCGTAAGTTGAAATGGTTTCATTCTAATTGTAATTGTAATAAATTGTTTTATTGGCTGAATTTTTTTCACAAAACAATCTTACAATAATAATACATGATGAAATCAATACAAATTTGACATGGGAAATAAAATTAAATGCCAATTAAGTCTTTACATCTTGAGGTACTGAAGCCTATTGTACTGCATTGTATATTATAGCAAATAAATATATTCTTATTCTGTTTGAGAAGGTTAAATAAAAATTAATTACAAAATTAGCTCTAAAAAGTAGTTATTGTTCGTTCATACTAAATTTGCTTTTTTCAGAGGGAATAAATTTCTATCTAACTAATAATTCTACAATCTTCTACACTCTATAATATCATAGATGAAAACGAATGCCTTCAATAATAGAATAGCAATAGTAAGTGGAGCTGCAGCACGCCTCTAGAATCAAGGCCTAGAATGAATCTATTCCATAAAGGAAGCTCATTCTTATGTATGTGACACATTGTCTTCAAGTTTTTTGTATATTCTATCAAGATAGGAAAGCATACCTTAAATGTATAAGAACAAGACCAGCAAGCTTTTTATAAGAGAAGCTTGAACTGTAGCTGTCAGGTCAGTTACTACTTTTTATAAGTCGAAATTGAACTTACAGCAAAACAATCGAGGGGGCCGCTTGAATATAATTTATTAGTTCTAGAATAGAACATATTTTCTCATAAAAATAAGACGTTTTAGACGTTCTGTCTGTGTTTTATCCATAATTTATTTATTGTATTTTCTCAAAATACAAATTTTTTACAATACAATTACAAATAAATTACATTCATAAATGAATGAATAAATGAATTAGGCTACATAGCCTGTAATGTGTTAATAATTTATAAAGAAGTATCTTTTGTATTCCGAAAAGATAGTATTACTACCTATAAAATCAACCAATAAATAAATAAACCAATAAATTTGGTATGAAGACGTTTTGGACATTAGTCTGTGTTTTTAACCAATAAGTTATCAGTGTCTGTCAAATAAATGAATGAATAAATAAATGAATGAATGAATCTACTACAATGCAATAATCGATAACCCTCTCCGCGAGATTTGCTATCTACTCAAGTTGAATATGCAAATTTTAGAGAAAAATGTGAAAATAAGATTAAATTTTTAATACGGTTTTAAACCCATTTGTTTACAAAATTCATATCACCAAAGACAATGTACTATTATAGTACAATGTACTATAGTACTATAATAGTACATTGTAATGTACTATATACATTACAATAGTGTACAATATACATGTACAATATACATTACAACATTACAATTACACTATATACAATGTACTATAGTAGATTGTAATGTACTATATTAAATGTACTATAATAGTACATTGTTTTTTATAACACTGTAGTGCGTATCTTATAATTTTAACTATCCTCTCTCTAATTTACCAACTGAAAGAAACTTGATAATCATGCTAATTCGAAAAAAATAAAAGGAAACTTTACACAGAACAAAGTTATAAGTATATTCTTAATATCCATGCAAGCTATAGTCTGTCCACGCAAAGAAGACATTCTGGCTAAATGGAAAATAACTCCAGCTTGGTTCAAAAATTAAAAATTTGGTCTCAAATTGTAGGAGACATTCTGATCGGCAATTTGAGATCTAATTGATAATTTTTTAACAAATATTGACCGAGCTGGAGTTATTTCCCCATCTTACCAGAATTTATTATTTGCTTGCACAGACTAAAGTTCATACACAATACTCTATTTTTCTTTTCTTCTAAAAATACACCAACCAACAGAAGATGGTGAGAAATTAAGCTATCAAACTTATTTCCCTAAAACCCCCTCCAACTTCAAAAACAATTCTGGCCTAAACTGTCACACAAGATCATTAGCCTTTTTAACCTTTTTCCAAAACAACACGGAAACTGCCAACATATGAGTGGAACTACACATGGGGGTCACAACCTTCAAAACAATATAACCACCAATAAAGGACTCTACAATGGAAGACAATGATAACTTTCTACTGCACTTCAAGTACAATGAACAAGCCTTGTTACCACACTTGATAGTGGATTAAGGTGACCGGCAGCTATAGGCTCTGGTCGAGCAGAGAAGACATTCTGGCAAGATGGGAAAATGACTCCAGCTCGGTCGATATTTGTTCAAAAATTATCAATTAGATCTCAAATTGCAGATCAGAATGTCTCCTACAATTTGAGACCAAATTTTTAATTTTTGAACCAATATTGACTGAGCTGGAGTCATTTTTTCCATCTTGCCCGAATGCCTTCTTTGCTCGACCAGACTATAATAGGCTACCGGTTCTATAAAAAGCCGGCATCACATTGAAATTCCGATTGCAATTTCTTATAGATAATCAACTTTTCAATCATTTTGAGTTCATTTTATTGAGTAGAAAACGAAAAGACAATATAGTCCCTGTATTTCGATTCTCAATGAATATTTGGTTTGACAATAATATCTTGAGTTTGTATTTAATATGGATAACTACGGTACCAAAATATCACCTACAGAACTACTCAACAAGTTACTGAGAATTTATTGACATGTACTATCAGCATTTATTCACAGTGAATCAATTCATCAAACTTCATAAATGTTCTGAATTTTTACTTTTATTAAAATATGCCATGCCAGAGGAACTTCGATAAACTTCATCGTTTCTGAATAGAATATTATAAGTTTTGTGTTTTCATATGAATATCATGTTTAAGTCACTATATCTAAAATAGTTTATATATTATTATTATCAAAACAGTTCTGTAGGCTACTTGAAAATCTTTGCATATCTCAGCAAATAAAAAACCTCGTAATAATGCATCTCAGGTGTATTTCTTTCAAGTAACTTATTCCTCAAAGGTGAGCCTCTATCAATAAAAATCAACGATTTTTTCAATAAAATTTATTGAATTTTTACAACCATGCTGATTCAACAAAAAGCTGAACTAATTGATCAGTTCATAGTGCAACAAATAGAACTCAACCAAGAAATACTAGTAGTACAGTGCAATTAGACTCGAACCACAACATCCAAAGAGAAAAGACTATTCCTACGCCAACTTGTTCTATACAACCCCTTTATTGTTTGGTAAAAAGTTACACCCCTAAGACCGTCGGGTTTTTGGGGGAGGGGGGGGTGAAAGGTGCAAAATGTCAGTTTTTTGTGAATTGTAGCCGAACCAAGCATCGGACAAAAAAATTTCATAAATGATTAAAAATAAAGGGATGCTTTTGACCAACCCCCATGAATCCTATGATAGTCTTGGTCGTGTAAACGATTTTCATGAGAGTCTAGGGTCTCAAGAAACAAAATCTAGAAGTATGAGCCAATCCGAAAATTTTTAATATTTTTTTTATACGATAAAATGTAATTTTAGGGGATTTTGGGGATGTAAGGGTTTCTTAAAATCGCTGTAGCACATGAACCACTGAACATAGAAGGGTGAATTTGGTCTCAAATTGAAGAGAAATTAATTTTGCCGAGAGGGATTTTGAAATACGGATGCAAGAGTTTCCAATTCAAAGTTACAAACTTTTAAAGTAACGGAATAATTCCTGTGAAAAAAATATAGAGTTTTCAAAAAATTGTAACTTGGAAACGGTTGATGATACAGAGTTGTGATTGGTCTCAATCTCTTCCAAATTTTGTTCTCTAGAAAAAACATGCATGAAATTTTTTTGTCCGACGCTTGGTTCGGCTACAATTCACAAAAAACTGAAATCATAGGGGTGTAACTTTTTACCAAACAATAAAGGGGTTGTATAAAACAAGTTGGCGTAGGAATCGTCTTTTCTCTTTGGATGTTGAGGTTCGGCCTTTTTTTCAACTAATTGCACCGTACTATAGGTACACCATGAATTTCAATCACAGTTACTGTACTCTAAATATCAATCGGAAATGAAACTTACACATTCATCATTGATATCCTTAAGAGCAAAAAATCGAAATATTTCAAAAAAGAAACCAACAGGGAAGTCTCAGATATGTTATCAAACCAATAAATGTATTTTTAAAATTTCTATCACCATCTAATAAAATGCATCATATTATCATCATTGACATTTTTCATAATATTCTAAGTATTACTTTCACTACCATCATCGAAGACTAATCGAAAGTTGCTGAAATAATTATTAATCAATTTTAAACTTAAAGAATCAGTACAACTTGTGGGCCGACATTTACGATTGAATTAGATGAGTATAATACAATAATGAGAAAAGTATAAGCATGCATACAATGCAACATGTATTTTAAATGAAAAAAAGATATTGTCAAACCACAAATTCATTAGAACACGAGATACCGGTTTCAGTTGCTACACCATATAAACTAGAATTTCCTAGAGGCTGATAATAATATAGCAACCAAAACCGGTATCTCGATTTTCAATAGACCTGTAGTTTGGAAATATTTTGTCGTACCATTTAAAGGATAACTACCACAATATCACCTTCACAACTACTCAAAAACTTGTATTCGACCTATGCTGGATAACATTCACTATGCTAGAAAAATAAGAAAGCTATGATATTGGACGGATTTTACTAGTCTTGTTCCAATTGAATAAAAAATATGAGTAGCCTTGAGTGATTTTTCAAGTAGGATAATATCATCCAAGACTTGTTTGCAATGTAATTGAAAGAAAAATAACGTGAATTTTGATCATACCTACACTAGTGACGATCAAAAACTGAATAGAATTGAAAAAAATTTCAACAAAAGGAAAATAAACCCGATAACATCAAGCGGAAGTGATGGTGTTGTGTCTGGAATTTGTACGTTATGAACCACAGATCTTACAATTTGATAAATCTACATAAATTAAAAAGTTTTTGTCAATAAAAATTCACTCAAGGCCATATTTATTAGAAAGGATGTGCTTGAATGTAGCGAATTTTAAGCAGGTTGAAAGCATGTAAATAATCTAATCTATTCATTACATGGCAGAAATTCCATTAGTAAAAGAGCAGTTCGTAGTTTAATTGCAGCAAGTCATGAAATTAGGCTGAACCTGCGCAAAGATAACGTGAAACGCCTACTAAAAAAGTTGACATAATTATGTCATTATGATGTCATCATATCATTTTTGTCCTCAGAGTCATAGTATTGAACATTTTATGAAAACACGATATGCAAATTGATATAGCCTAGCCAACATTAAAAAGTTAGGCGGCTTCATCTGCTCCTTGTGCGCCCCAACAGCTGATGTTGTCAATTAGAATTGGTTAATTCCCTCCTACACACAGACGGATAAATCCACAGAGTTATTAGAAATCAAATATTGATCAGGAGCGACCTGAAAACTCTGACACCAGACCTGAGCCAGCCAGGTTACACGAATATTATTATTTATTAGAAATCGAGATACTGGTTTCGGTTGCTACACCATTATCAAACTCTGGTAAACTGTGATTGTTTATCTAATAGTTTACCAGGAATTGATAATGGTGTAGCAGCCGTTTTGATTAGTCGGTCAGTTTCTAGCTTTATAGTAACTTATCTAATCTAATCTAACCTCCAATTTGCGTTTTGACAATATATTGTTTCTTCATCCAATATGGATAAGGATAACTACAACAATTTTCATCTTCACAACTCCTCTACAAAATTAGAGTTGTTATTTAGCTATGCCTAGATGATGTTTTTGAAATGATATAATAATAATAAAGTTTCAACCACCTAACCCTAACAGCCAACCCCTTCCACCACATGGCGAAAAAAGCTTCTGAGAAGGTAAAGAAGAATGATTGAGCAAGGAGAAGCAGAAGATATCACAGCAAACTCATGGTGAAGTCTGTCCAGGCAAAGAATACATTCTGGCAAGATAGGAACATGACTCCAGCTCGGCCAATATTGATTCAAACATTCTACATATTATACTTACAATTTGAGACCAAATTTAAAATTTCTGAACCAATATTTACCGAGATGGAGTCATTTTCCCATCGTGTCTGAATGCTTGGACAGAGAATATCACAACAGTCGAAATTCAGATACAACGGCGTTATCACAGTCTGAGATAATACGAAATGATAAACTTCAATATCTATGTTCAAGTGATAAGCTGAGCAAAGAAACGAGTTGTTGAACAAATAAAACTTCAATTGTATCACAAAGAGTTACTTTTAAAACACGATTATATGCGTCACATCCAATATCACGAACTCATAAAAGTACCTTCACAGACAAGAGAACTTGTACTAGCGTTATGGTAGTTACTACTTTCACTATTATTAATATGCAAATAGCAATAAAATATCTATAAATTAATAGAAGCAAAATGTTGACCGAATATTGCTCGGGATATAACATAGAAAATTTCACCTTTTATCTATATCTATAAAAGCGAAATGACTGACTGACTAACTACAGAAACTGACTGACTGACTGATTTTTTTTTTTTGCTGCGGATGATGCCCATATAAGTATTCAAATTTATTTGTGCATGGGTTATGGAGTGTGCAAGGGTGATTTATGAGGTGCATAAACGACCATGCCTCAGGTGAGATTCGAACCCACGACCGGGTAGCGCTAGCGGACTAAAGGTTGTAACGCCCCAGACCACTCGGCCAACCCGGCCGGCAATTCATTCATTTATCACCAGAACTAAAAATCCACTGAACCGAATGCGTTCAAATTTGGCAGGCATGTTCAGCTGGACGTTTAGACGCGCGCTAAGAACGGATTTTAGGAACTTTTCAAGGATACGCCAAATATTTAAGTTTTTGTATAGTTTTTCGGCGTTTTCTCAATTTTTTCGAAAACCAATCGGTAGAAAATGTTGATATTTGGTAGGTAGGTTCAGATAAGGTTTAAAAATGTTGTGTTAAGATATTTTTGAATTCCGTTCAAGATTACGCCAGTAATCAGGTTTTTCAAAATTGAAGATGTATTGCGGGTTGCATATCTTCCGCCTTGATACGACAAATCCTTACTGTGAATTCAATGGTTCAGCGTTTCAAACTATGTCCGATATAGTTCTCAAGGTTACGCTCAATATTAGCGTTTTACTATTTTTCGGAATTTTCAGAGTTTTTCGAGAATAAATTGGTAGAAAATTTGGTGAACAGGTCCAGACTAGGTCTAGAAATGCTGTGTTCAATAAGTTTTGAATCCCTTCTGAACGGAATTTGCAGGCGAGCGAAGCGAGCCTGTTTGTCTCAGCTTACACTGACAGAGGTTATGCAGGCGAGCGAAGCGAGCCTGTTTGACTCACTGACACTGCTGATACTGTCGGGGGTCCAGGGGGCAGAGCCCCCTGGCTAGGCGGATAAGGCGAGCGAAGCGAGCCTGCCGGCTAGTATTACATAAACGGTAATAATAATGACTCACTGTAAATGTAAATTTAATTAATAAGTTTGAATAGAGACCTATAATATCTTTTTATCCTATAAGTATATTGTATTCTTATAAAAAAGAAACAAGGTTATGTCGGGGAAGTGGAAAAACCCTCGGGTCTCCCCACTATTGAAGCCATACCCTGAATAAATAAATTGTAATCTTTCAAATGAATAAATTGTATTCTTTCAAATAAATAAATAAAACAGCGAGGTTGAATTTTTAATTAATTCCAATTTAATTATTAAGTTAAGTTATATCAATCCTTTCTAAATCCTGAAATATTTGTCATCTTGAAATTAGATGGAATATTATCAAGAGATAGTGAAACTTGAACTATAAATCCCAGAAGGTTTGTAGATACCATTTATCATAAGAAATATTAAAAATAATAATATTGAAGAGAAAGCTTTAAAATGATAACAGTTTTTTATATTATTGAATGATTGAAACTTTTGTCATAATGGCTGCAGTTTTTTTGTTAGACTCGAAGACAGATTTAAATTTAAATGAACCATGCTCTTAATCATTCGTGAGAGTTTCAGGATCATTCTAAATCATATTAAAGTTATAGGTTAGAGACATTAGATAGGTAGGTAATTTAGGTGTAGGCTATTAATAATATCAATTTTTGAGTATTTTGGAAGATATATTGAATAAAAATAATAGAAATTGTTATGAACACCGATATTTTGGATATTGAGAAAACGGTTTCGCTTCATACACAATTATTAAAAAGAAGTTTATCAGTGTTTGGAAAATGGTTTTCCCGATTTAAAAGGTGTAACAACTGAAACCGGTACCTCGATATTTTTATTAATATATGGTTGAGACCTTACGAACATTTATATTATTCCTTATTCAGCATTTATACTTTAATAAACATAATCTATTAAACTTTTTATATTCCAGTATTCCTCCACTCAAGAATAAATATGGTAGTCATTATTTCCTAAGTACACCCTGTATTTAGAGAATATAAGTCGAGGGATAAGTCTAAACCTAAGTCGATTTGATCAAGTAGATGACAACAGTCAAAAAAATAAGGAAACCCCTTACAAGAGCACAAGGTGTGATGACGATTCGACTCACTACGTTCTCGCAGATAGCTTTTAGACTGTCCTGACAGAGTGGAGCATAAATAAAAACATTAGTCAACCGAAAATATTGATGGCATCAGTTCTGCCATGTATCAAGCAACTTGGTAAGTAGCGTATCAATTGTTACGTAATTAGAGAGAGTTGTGATAAAGAAGCCGGTCTCACATTGAGTTATGATAATTTATTTCATCCAAACAATTTATCCATAGAGTAGCGATGTTTTACTCAAACGACATTTAGAGTAAACCAAATAAGAAATAATACGAATTGGGGAAAAGTCTAGAACCGAAAAGAGGTTAGGTTCAAATTTGAATGAGCTTCTTCAATGAGCCTCTTTACTGAAAGCTAAACAAAAATGCTTCTGACAGCAACATATTCGATAGAAATATTAAAAAGATAAATTTGAATTATTGAAACCAATAGATTATATATTTTATTGGGAAGACATCAAACAAATGTGGTTACAAATGATAAATGGGGGTTGAGTAAAAGATTAAGGCAGTATAGCAGTAGGTTGATCACTAACTAGAAATTGATAAGAAATACTTCAACCTTGTTTAAATGATGATGATATTTTATTTTGATAAATACCTTTGAAACTATAGTTTGTTCTCAAAACAGCAAGCACTCTCAAGGAGTAGTCAAAACGAGTAAATGTTGAACGAGCTCAAACAATTTATTTCACCATACTAAATAATGAATGACCGCCTTAATATAAGTTTGTTTGCAATGTCTGAGGTCCTCTCGGGGTAATAACTGAAGTCTCCATACTGAAAAACGATAGGTAAACACTTATTGAAACTTCAAAATGAAATGAATATGAAATGCCGCACAAAAACGTATAGGTTGTGTTTTTATTCGACTGCCAGTCAAGTTATTTACCAGGCTTGCCAACATAGAAACATTACGCAGGCTATCCAACTTTTGATTTTTGCTATAAATTTTTTTAAACAACTAAATTTATTAATAAGGTGAATTATTGGATTTCAAAACATCATAATTCAACCTTAAATTAGACAGAAAAAAGTTTATTCAACCTTCCATCACTTTTTCACATTATGAAACGATATCATGAGTACATTTCTTTTCTTCTGTTTCCATGGAAACGGTAAAACAAAAATAAGTTTATGCTAGAACGGTAAATTTTATCCAATTGAGTTAAAAATTTTATAATTAGGATAATAAAATACTATTTGTGAACGATGAGACCTCACATAGTGATAAATAAGTTGAATGAGTAATTTTTCTCCCATCTAAAACCAACCATCACAGTAATTTTATTTGATTGATAAAACGCACAGAAATGACCGAAGGCTGGAAGCAAACTGTTACCAATGTGTCTGAACATTTCTTTCCAGGACTATCATTCTATAACAATGACGAGAATGATGAATTCATTAAACTGGGTATGTATTTGACACAGTTATGAGAATGATTTGAAGTTATGTAATGCATTTTGATTGCATGTTACACAGCAATAATGAACCGCTTGATCCTTGATGTATAATTATAGAGCGGAAATTTAATCATTATTTCAGCGATTCTACTAACAGACAAGCGCTTTTGTCAAGAATATGAACTGAAAATGAATATTTAACCAAACTTACAGCAACATCCACTTTTACTCCTGTAATAATAAATTCATTTCAATTCATTACTTTGAAAAATAACTTACCGGTACGGTACCAAGACTATCAAGTGGGCTAGAAATATAATAATGGCCCTCTATAAATGAAAACAGACAGAAAAAAGCACAGTAGGAACTTTGAAGCTTGCATAACATTTATCACAAACTAAACAGCTTGTTGGCATGGCTCTTTATCATAATTTATCGACCATTGTTTTGCTAATCCAAGATTATGTAAAGAACTCATCCTTGTATTTTTTTACACATATATAATTATAGTGGGGAATCATTTTTTTCTTATATTTATAGAGGCTAACTATAATATTGCATGTATCTCTATCTGAAATTTGCATGTATTATGTATAATGATTTGACTGACAAATAAACTCCTCTGGATGTGTTATTCAGCATCCAGAGAAATTATTATTATTAATTTTTTTTAAATCTTCTTTTTGATAACAATATTAATTTTTTCACATTTTACAGGTAATGAAATAGTATCAAATCTTCCTTTGCAGATGTCATTGTATTTCAATGTGGTGTTCTTTCCAGTATGGTTGATCACAACACTACTAACGCTATACTTGAAGGTAAGATAATTGCCGGCCTCGGTGGCGCAGTGGGCTAGGGCGTCACAACCTTCAGTCCGCTAGCACTGCCGCAGGTCTGGGTTCGAATCCCAGTGGCATGGCTGTTTTTCACCTCATCAATCACCTTAGCACTCACGATCCATTACCCGCGCACAAGCTAAAATGCTTATGTGGGCATCATCCACAATAAAAAAAAATTCACTAGGCCTACATACTATAAAATACATAGCCTACTATGTAGTGATAAAGCTAAACTATATTTTACGTCAAGTCAATGAATTCAATTTTAGTAAATCAATAGAGAATAAATTTGAGTCCAATTTATCCTGAAACCTTATACTATAATGTTTAGAAAATTATTATAGTAATATTATTATTGATATCAATTTTTGGATCACATCTCCTTGGGAGCATAGATTAATAATTTTGAGTAGTAAATGAGACTCCGGTGTCTTGAAATTGATAGCATCCAGTTACAGAAACAACAGTAAATACAAGTTTCACAAAACACTAATATCACTGGCGGCTCGTACACACGTAACATGTTGAGTACCCGTATCATTTACTGTACAGCACTTAACCTGTTTCGTGGGCACGAGCCACCAGTAGATCAATGACATTTAACCACAGTAAAATGACTACATATATCATCACAATACCAATGCAAAAAGTTGAATCTTTACATTGAGATCTTTGAAATAAAATCATCTCTCGAAGTTTAAATGAAATCTGGGTCCTAAATATTGAACGTTGCTCAAATTCTATAGCCTACAATAAATTTAAAAATACCGTTCATAGAAAAAGAAAACTTGAGAGCTACCTTTGCCAACTATTTATCATCCACCTATTTCTCATTTTCAGATCGGCTGCCTGTCAATGCTGTATCAAATTATAGTTTTAGTTGTGGTGACCCTGGCTGTACTGATAGAAATATTTCGTCTGTACCTTGGATATCGTGGCAATCTGTGTGAAATGGTGAGTATTTTGGAAACTTTTTCCAATAGCTAAGGCTCTATAAAATGGTACGCAGCATCTGCTATTCCGTGTAATAGCAACAAATTCAAAGTAATAATAGAATAAATGAGCAGTCAAACCTCTGATGTGAAAAACAATAGTGTTGGGTGATTAACAGCTGAGGTAATCGAATGGTTTCTAAGGTTGAGGGCTGGTTGCACGTACGTTCTGTTAGTTTAATCACCGTTATTAATTTTCACAGTGTCAAATTGGAAAAACGTTCACATGAATAAAGTATTGAAATGTGATAGTAGTAGCAAAATATTCAAATGTACTTTCCAAAATATATATTAGAATCAATAATAATTATCCCATTATTGTATAAATTATTTATTTATTAAAACAAAATCATGATCTGGAAATTGCATGCTGATACAACTTAATTGTTGTCAGGTTAGTAGTACCACAAAAATTGAAAACCTTCAGCTGCTATTGTTTTCAGATATTGAAAATTTAATCATCAGCTGATGGTTATGTTAAAATTTTTAACGCCTTTAATTCTGGCCGATTGGTTTAGTACTGTGAAATTAGTATTCAATTCTATTTAAACAGCTGCTGACCTGTTAAATTTAAAAAAACTGCCATTGAAATTTTCCATTACCTCATTGATATCATTGCCTCAATGATAATAAATCTGAACTTGATTCATGAATTTGAAGGTTATTAATATTTTTAAGCAGCAAAATTTAATGTAAATGATGTGTCATCCAGTTTTGTAAATAAAACTATTGAAACTCAAGGCTTTTTAATAATTTATATGTTTCTATTCTCTATTTGAATTTAGTTAGTTTGCCGTTGCTACAAGACGTTGTTATCCAGGATAATCACGGCGTTAAAACTTGACAAAGTTACGAACAACCGGCCCTAAGTGTACGAGAGGACCTGCGAGTGCTAACTTCGCCAGTGATGAAAGACAAAAAATAAATAACTGAATAAATGGCGGATGCTGTGTCTACCATGTCTTTGAAGAGCCTTACAAATAGCTTGATATAGCTGATGCCAAGGAGTTGAGCGGTTTCGACTGTATCTTGTACCTGATGTAACCTACTAATGGCTAATTTCAACTATACATTGTCTCTTTTGATTCCAAATCATCATCTAGGCATAGCTAAATAACAACTCCAGCTGAGTACATACAGTACTGATAATGACACTACGCTGTATCTGATTAGAGATGAAGAATTAGTTTGTTTCCAAGTTATTTGTTTAGAAAACAAATTATGTACATGTATAGTCTAGTCAAGCAAAGAAGACATCCTGGCGGGGGGAAAAATTACTCCAGGTCAGTCAATATTGGTTCAAAAATGATGCATTTGGTCTCAAATTGTAGGAAAAATTCTGATCTACAGTTTGAGACCAAATTTATCGTTTTTTAAATAATATTGAACGAGCTGGAGTCATTTTACTATCTTCATTCTAGCCAGAATGTCTTCTTTGCTCGACCAGAATATATTAATCATCTGAAACCTTTTGAACTCTGACTTGAACTCTATTTCCGATCTAGATCCCCGAGCTAGCCGGCTTTTTCATGCTGACAGCTATGCTGCAGACTCCGTTGCAAACGTTTCTGCTGTTGGGTGGCTGGTCAGGCAACGGATCAGTTCTGCGCGCAAGCGTGCTGGAGCGCTGCGTGCAATCGGTGCAGATCAGCCTGCTGGCCGTGCAGCTAGCGACAGGATGCTCGGCGCTACGCAACGCAGCCCGTCACTCGGCGCAACAGTTTCACATCGCCCGTTTCAAAATGGACGAGCTGCCTAGTCGGCTGCAGTTGCGGACCAAGTCTAGTTGAGCGATTTTTATGATCATAAAATTTAAAATTTTATTTTTATAAATAGGGATATTTCATAGGCCTATATATTGTTGCCATACTGTATGGATTTGTCCTTTGCAGCTTTATGTAGACCTATAACGCCTTATTATATGGGTAATAGAGTATGATTGATAGAGAAGATTATCTACTCAAATAGAAACATTGAAATAGTAGGCCTACCTTACTGAATTTAATAGAACTAATAAGAAAATGTAGTGCAGGAATGGGTTAGGTTAGGTTAGGTTAGGTTAGGTTTGGTTAGGTTAGGCTTGGTTAGGTTAGGCTTGGTTAGGTTAGGCTTGGTTAGGTTAGGCTTGGCTTAACAAAATTAGGAATAGTTTTGGGCAGTAGCCTGTTTTTTCTTTCCTAATCTTGTATAGTTTTACATAAATGAAATAAATGAATAAAATTTTTAAAAAAACTTAAAACAAAAGGAAATAAAATAAAAATGGCGGGATTCACAACGCAATAAGTTCTATAAATTTATTGATTTGATAAAAACTATTAGTAAAATAGGTATGGAATGTAAAGAGCCTATCCATTAGATGAATAAAATAGAAAAAATAACAACAAGTAGTAGTATACCGTACTAGTTCGTCATGATTCCATTATGCGTTTGTATTTTTTCTGATCTTCCACCATTTGCAGGAATACTTGGTACTTTTTGTTGTGGTATCTGAAAAAGCAAAAGATAGTCAATTATTATTCAACACAACGATGTTATTGATAAGTTCATATAGAGAAATCATAACATTAATTAATAGATTTAATTTAATTCAAGTTTTGGTTTGTTCGTGAAAATTCGTCAAAGTGACATGACCTATATTTTGACAAATTTTGAAAAATTGGTTGAGGGAGAATTTTGGGTGTAAGCCTGTTGAACCTTCCATTAGTAGTTAGCCTTCATTTTGTAACAACTTGATAATAAATAAATGATAAATTTGATTTGTAAGATCATAGCGATAATACTAAATTATCTCATCTAGAATTATATCTATATGTGTTGTAATAAATAAATTGATTGATGAAAATAAATTGAAATTAGATTTGTTACATCCCATTTATCAATCTGTCTATAGTTGCTGCAAAACCGTTAGGCGGGTTTGTCTGTCTCTTGTACGTGATGTGACCTACTAGGAGCTAATTTAAAGCATCTAATATTGTCTCCTTTGCTGAATGAACAAAGCAAAACATTGCTACTGCTAATATGATTATCTAGTCTATACCTTGACCTACATAATTTACAGTAGGCTACCTACTGTAGATGAAATGGTCCTGTCATGAATACATTTAATAGAATCAATAAAAATGAATGCTGTAGAATGAATTACTTTCTGTTTAAATGACATCTTTTAGAATAGGGTTTTGTAGCCTAACCTTCATTTGCCAGTACAAACACAAACTATGTATGTTTGTAAATGATGTACCATTCTTCATCACCAGATAGCAGAAACCGAAGCATTATGGACTAGATATTATGAAATATTGTGTTTGAATCATAATCTTATTGATTCTACAAATAAAAATAGATTTTATATTCTAAAAAACGAATTCCATAATATTTTTTTTGAGACAGGTGGTGAGTGGAGCCATTTTCATTTCGACTGCTGTCAGCATTCAGAATTGAACAGCTGCCATTTTTAAGGAATGTCTTATTTGCTTTGACAGATATATTCCAACCAACAAATGAGACATTCTTGGTAATATGGGAAATTGACTTCAGATCGATCAATTTTGGTTCAAAAGTTATAAATGTTTTCTTAAATTGTAGATCAGAATGTTTCCTACAATTTCAAATTTATTGTATAGTATTAGTGAGTATAGTCTTTCCAAGCAAAGAAGATATTCTGGCAATATGGGAAAATGACTCCAGCTCGATCAATATTGGTTCAAAAATTTTTAATTTGTCCTCAAATTGTAGAACAGAATGTTTCCTACAATTTGAGATCAAATTAATAATTTTTGAACCAATATTGGCGTAGTTGGAGTCATTTTCCCATCTTGCCAGAATGTCTTCTTTGCTTGGACAGACTATAACAATACTCACTCGTAAGTGCCATCTTCCGCCACAACAAACCCAGCCTTGGGCGCCATAACTTGCATGGCATGCTCGACACTGGGCCAATGTCCGCTGGCACTGGCCGCCAGTATGGCACAGCCAGTTAGCATGCCATTCTGTCCGCGTGGCACGAGCAGTTGGCACGCCGTGCCAAGCACGTTGGCCAGCACTTGCACGTAGAGCCGGTTGTGTGCCAATCCGCCGCATGCCAGCACTGTGGCGATACGCGTGTGGCCGGCTGATTCCATACTGGAGATGATCTGCTTGGTGCTGTACTGAAATCGGAAGGAAAAAGACGTGTGATGGATATGGCTGAACTGGTCATAAAAGAGCTTAATATTTAGTTAATTTTTGGCTAAATTAGTTAATTCAATTAGTTAAGCAAAGTTAATCATTTTAAAAATTAGCGGATGAATAAATGAAAATAATTATTGACAGGGTACATCTGATTTTCACTTACTTGAATGAGATGTTGTCCAAATGGTGACAAAACATCAGCTAACTTAAGTAAGTGAAAATAGTCGGATGTACTAGGTCAATAATAAATTCTTTCCATTCGTTTTTTTGTTTACAAAATTTGTTCAACATAAATATATTGTTAGTGACTATTGAAAGAAAGATTCAAGATTTAGCTGACATCAAGAAGATGATTTCTTCACGTGATGAAACTGTTGATGTAGTTCACACAAATCTATTCACATAACTATATTATAAATTTTTTTATTGTTATTAGAGCTACTGATGTATTCTATTGAAAAAAATGTTTTTATTTGCAAAAAGCAACATGTTTCAAACATTTGAAATATACACATAGTGTTCCGAAAAGAACCGATTCGAGCCTTGAGAACATCATTATTGTCTAAATGACGAGTTATGTTATACGTATGTAACTCTAATTATCTTTCTATCTTTTTTCTCACTCTAAGGACCCTTTTCAATACTATCAGACTGCTATTTTATAAAACTAGATTATTCAATAGAATGAAAGAAATCTTGAATGTAATCTCATCTTATAATGAGAGTCAACTTACGGCCAAAGATTGAATGACAGCTAGGTAGCGCAAAGCCAAGTCCTCTTCAGTGGTTGACAAGCTCAATCCACTTATCTGAAAAATAAATTCCAAGATTATCCAAATTGATCAACTGGTCTGATTAATTGAATATTCAGGGTTATTCATACAATTTCAGGTACAAAATTACCCATGGATACTAGAATACATGATAGGGATCACGTACATGTTTTAGTAAAATAAAAGCTACACCGTGTATTCACGGTCACTTGAGACGAAATATAAAAACTTTTGGCCTACGTGTGTATATAAAGGATTGTTTTCTGTTATGCGTAATCCGTAATTCTGTTTTTTATGATAATCCGAAATAATAAGTGCCATTTATTACTTTAATGTCAATCATTTGGTAATAAATTTAAAAAAATTACTAAGCGTTCCCAACTGTTGCTAGACATATGAAAATCTATACAATTAACATTAATTTTATTCATTTTTTCGATTTATATTTTTCACTCACCATTCCTCTAAGCGTGGGATCGGCCAGAGGTGATCTATTTCCATGGAAGTCGGGCCACACATGCAAGTCATTTGTTAGAAATTCGAAAGATTCCAATTTTCTATTCACGGCTAAGTTCTCCAACAATTCATTCAGGTAGTCTGTTATATGCCTGCAAAACAGTAATGATTCATTTTATCAGAATATGAAGCATTTTCAAGACATTCCGGATAATTTTGGTGGTCATTATCAGAGGAAAGAAACAAAAATAAATATTCTGATTGGTTCTTTTATCAATGATTTTCGACCAGAAGTACAGGATACTGAGATTAAGTGGTAAGTGACTGATCAATAATTCAAGTCAATAAGTGAGTGATCAACTATAATTTTCTATGTACATTATGTCACTGACAAAAAAAGGTAAGACGGTTTCGCCTGCTCCTTGTACGCTTCAACAGCTGATGCTAGTTGAATAACTGCTAGCCTAACAGAAAGCATAGCCGGCGCCATCGAAAGTTGTGATTGGCGAATGACTACTATTATTTAAGCTCAACTCTGTCAGGACAGTCTGAGAGCGTTCTACGAGAGGTTTAGATAAAGATGCGAGCATCTAATTTACCGACACATTCGTTGAGGCAAGGCGGCGCCGTATGTTGGGAGTGGCCGGATGTGTGTCGATCATGTGGTCCAACAGTTTCCCGGTGGCGCTCTGACCACCCTCCAGCAGCCACATGTGTGCCGGCAGCCCTGAGTGAATAAATAAATAAATAAATTTTACTATCGTAGACCAACATGGGTGCATTGACAATGTCATAGTAACTAGTAGTTCTGTGAACAGTAGACCTCATGAAGTCACCCATGGATGGGGCATTATTCATGAAGGGAAAACTTAGTTATAACGAGTTTCATTAATTGCATGCAATTAATATAATAAACTCGACAGCTGGTCCAGCATGAATAATATTCTATAGTGTGAATTCTCCTATGTTCAGAAGTATAAATGTATATAGTAATATTTTAGTATGGAGGTAATTCCTTTTATTATCCTTAGAATGCAATATTTCAAGAAACCTTACATAATACGTCGACGCGCAATTTCAAGAGAAATTTCAATTCCTGTCAAATTTCATTAGAATCTATTGCCGCGTTTTGTCGTAAATACGGAACAAACAAACAAACATAAAGAAAGATGAAAAGTCGTCGTCTTGAATCTAGACCTCACTTACGTTCAGTCAACAAAAGTATAATACAGTAAAACAAAGTTGCAAAGTATAGAGTGATTCAAAAAGAGCGCCACTACTAATAAATCAAATTAAGAGGTTCATTCGAATGTTGAAAAAATACATTAAAATTTTTATCAAAATTTCATCTTACTTTCCGAACTCACGTATGATAATTTAAATCAGTCATGTGTCCTCCTCAACTGCGCTGACAAGCATCAATTCTGTCCATGTACTTGACGATTACTGCATGACAAGTATGCACTTACCAGTTCGCCGATAACCCATCGAATTTCCTTCTTCAAGTCATTGACGTTCCGGGGTTCATTAACATACACCAATAACTTCAGATTACCCTAGAGATGATAGTCACGAGTCACGCGACTTTGGAGGCCAAATCAGCGATCAATGCAAGTGGACAGTAATAATGAATTATATGGAAAGAGTTGAAGCATGACAGCTCAGTAGACAAGGAGACATGACTAACATCATTTTTCACACATGGAACCGGAATTAGAGATGAACATTTTGATGTATTTATTTCAAACTTTCGTTTGAATAAACCTCTTGATATGATATATTGAAAATTAGCGCACTGTACATTATAATATCAGGTATAAAATATCATAATACCTAGCACTGAACCCAGGTAAGGGCCCCACACACCATCCACAAACACGGGACTGTTGCCGAGTGCCATCAGACATGTGGAGGTGCCGCATATTAGGCCTGCAACAAACGATCCACTATTTATTTCACCATAGTGAAGCCTGCCCAAGCAAAGAAGAAATTGGAAAGGCAAATGACATTGAGAATGAGTTGAATAATTGCATTGAGCTTTTGACCGAGGGATTTGGATGTTACTTTAATCTATTTCTTGTTGGTTGATTATGCAGAATTCCAGAGAAAATTGAGTGTTTTTTTTTTAATTGAATTAAAAGCGGTTTCATGAAGAACTGTTTGATATTTACTAATTACTGGAAGAGTGAATGGGTTAGGTATAGTCTGTCTAAGCAAAGAAGACCCTCTGACAAGATGTGAAAATGACTCCATCTCGGTCAATATTAGTTCAAACATTACAAATTAATTTATGTCTCAAATTGTAGAGCAAAATGTGATCTATTATTTGGTACCAAATTAATAATTTTTGAACAAATATTGATCGAGCTGAAGTCATTTTCCCATCTTGCAAAAATGTCTTCGCTTCGCTCGACCTCGAGGGTTTTCCTCTGGCAAGATGGTAAAATGACACCAGCTTGGTCAATATTTGTTCAAGAGTTATAAACGTGGTCTTGATAGTAGATCAAATTGTTTCCTACAATTTGAGATCAAATTCATATTTTTGAACCAATTTTAACCGAGTTGGAGTCATTTTCCCATCTTGCCAGAGGGTCTTCTTTGCTTGGACAGACTTGGATACGACATTTTCGATAACAAATTAAAACAATTTTCATGCTCTATTTTGATTGTTCACTTGTTGAGAAGTTGTGAAAAGGTGGTACTGTGATAGTTATCCATATTAAATAAAAATACAAGATGATAATTATAATAGAATGATAATATTTGGTCTTTTCGTTCATTTCAATTGACTACTCACTGAGCCTCGATTCTAGCGACACAGCAGTTTTGTTGTCAGAGGCAACCTCACGTGATGCAGCCATGCCTAGCACTCCGGCATGTGCGTCTATTATCCCAGTTGCCACACACGTGCCAACAGCCAGATCCAATTCCACGGCGGCCGACTCACTCAGGCCACTGCCGCACCGAGTTCCTGGTGGCTGCATTTCCGAACCTACCATTACAATTCCAACAACAACTGATTGAACACAATTGAACATTTTACAAAAAATGTGGATTGCGAAAGTATTCAATAATTATTATCATCAGACATTTTACAAGAATATGGATTGCGATAGTAGTTGATCAAGTAAAGGGTGTTGCTTGAGCACAGCTGCACAGAGCTCACTATTTCAACCCATTCAAAGTTTCTTGAGCCACGTATCGACAGTCCGAGGCATGTGCCACGAATGCCTCGCAGTACTGTCTGGTGACGCAAAAAAAGTATAAACTCATGGCTGAGGCATATGTGTGAATATAATCTGCAATAATCAAAAATAATTATAATTATAGTATAGTATATAGTATATAATTATAACTATAATTATAATAAAAATAATTATAATAAAAAATCTGCATTTTTTGTAACGAAAAATGCGAGCACGCGAACAAATTGACTAGCGCCATCAAGCGGGAGTCAAAGCAACTAAGCTCTGACAATTGATAATTTGGACTTTGGAGGTTAGTTTGTGCTCAATTAGTAGATAAAAATTCAAGGCAATACTTATTATTGCCTATTAGAACCTTCTGCACCCAAATAGAATTCTTAATCACAAAAGTGCATAGGAATGGGGTACAATTTTGAGGTTAGTTTGTAGAATTGTTCGTTGTGCGTTGCGAGGCAACAGGCACTGCTCGCTGCGAATTGTGTGCAGCGTTTGCCTCGCTGCTAGCAAACCCGGTATCGACAGTCCGAGGCATGTGTGGCACACGGACTGTCTCGGACTGTCGATACGCGGTAGATAGTAGACTAGTAGTGGTACTCTTTTTTTGTGTCAACAGACTGTACAGCGAGGCATTCGTAGCACTTGCCTCGGACTGTCGATACGCGGCTTTGATGTTTTGATTTCAAAATCATTGAATAGTATTGATAATAATTATTGAGAATTAGGTTTATGATAAGATTAGATATTCTAAGACATGCATATCAGATTCAGATGTGAATCTCTTGATGTGGAAATATACTTGCTTTTCTTTGCTTTTACTTTGCTCTTCAATATACATGCCATTGAATAATGCCAATAAATGCACAATAAAATACTCAAACAGGAAAACCAATCACACAAGTCATTCAGATGAATGTACTGGTATAACTTGTTAATAAGTTATAAGTGTAACTAGTTAATAAGTTATAAGTGTCTGTATTGTAACTATTAAGAATTAAATATGAATAAACTTCAGCAAATATTGTAGTGTTTTTAAAAGCATGCAATAAAGTGAACAAGAAAAATACTATGAAATAGCTGAATTCAACAAGAAAATCATGTTGAAAAATATTGAAGAGATAGAGAAAGTCTTGATCTCCTATAAAGTCACACAATCTTTTGGCTCAGAGCTTTGAACAAACTGAAATGCCTGTGAACATAGAATCCTTGTCACACTAGACTACTTGATTAGCTGCTAGCAAAACAGCTGATTCAAAGTAGCAAGTGTGAGATAGGCAGTAGCTTCCTCCACTACCAGCTATCTCTCTAGCGGCTAGTAAAGTAGCCAGGTATGTCACAAGTATCCTGCATCATCAACTTGGTAAGCTGACGCCAAAACGTTAGGCGGTTTCGTCTGTCTTTTGTACGTGATGTGACCTACGAACAGCTGATGTGAAGTATCAATTTGATTTTGATTTCAAAAACATCATCTAGGCATAGCTAAATGACAACTTTAATTGATGACATCAGCTGTTGGAGCTCAAAAGGAACAGACGAAACCACTCTTATTCTATGGCGTCAATCATATTGAATTAAATTGTTAGCATCCAAGTAATAAAAAAAAAGTACAACACAAATAGACAAGTCAGCAAGTTGGCATTCCAGCCAACGGCCAAAGTTTAAGATAAATAGGAGTTTGAACAATAAGCACCGTATGAATCGATGGAAATTGATAACTCACCAATTTTCAAGCAATCATCGTCCAATAAATCGTCCAAGCCAATAGATTCCATAAAAGATTTATCCCAAGTATTGGCAACGGCATCGTACGCCCATTTACAGGTAACTGTGCAAATTGATCTGCAATTGAACACAAAAAAGATTATAAAAAAATGATTGAAACCAAATTAAACGAATGGACATGATATTGTCTTTTCGCTAAACTTCACGGAAATAAGCTGCTTACCAGTCCCTATGTAGACTAGGAAGTCGTCATTTACATACATAATCAATCAGCTGTTGTCCTCGAGTGGAAATAAGTCCTTTCCTTGCAAGGACCATCCCTTTCCAAGCGTGGACAGCTGGCGCCATCTAGCGAGAGAAAATACAACTACAATGGACCATCTCTTTCTGTGAAACTGCCAGGAATTGGTCAAAAACAAGAAACTTTGTATTGCTATTGTACAATTTAGGATGATTGTACAAAAACTTTCATGAGCTTAAACGTTTCTGGACTAAGAAAATCAAGTATTCTGATAGTTTTTAAGTAATATCCAATTAATTAAATCAATAAACTTGTGATGCAAACTTTCAATACTTGGCAGTTCAGCCTACTCCAGATTCAGCTCAGCTGAAGCTAGTATAGTAAGTTATCCGGTCTAGCTGTTCTTAGATCTCATTAATCCTATTTGTTTTGTTCATTTATGAGATTAGATTAATAAAATTTATTTGAAGTGAACCGAAAAAATTATACACTCACTCGTCCAGGAAGTTTTTTACAGTATTCGGAATTATTCCCAGGCTCGGCAAGCCTCCCCCGGAAAACTATCCTCATACTGTAAACTTTTCCTTCCCGGGCTTGTGGCGTAATGTACTATTATGGATATCTACCACAATATACCCTTCACAACTACTCAACAAGTGATTGTAACCAACATGAAAATAAACTAAATATTGAGTAATATTACGGTTATTTACAACAATGCCAGAAACTTGGGCGGTTTCACCTACTCAGGAGTACATTACAAGGACTTGTACATAAAGTTGCCAATTAGAATTGTCGTTAAGAGATAACTAGATAATGTTTTTGAAATGAAAAGAGACATTAGACGCTTTAAATCACCGGCTACAGTAGTAGGTTACATCACGTACAAGAAACATATGAAACCAACTATGTAGGCCTATCTTTTTGTTATCAGCTATAATTAAAATTTCTTTCATTGATAAATTGAACAAAATATCTCACCTCTCAAAAATTCTCACCTAGTATTTGATCCAGTCGCTTTCCAAGTTAGAAAATCGGCCAAATCGAAAAAATAGCCAGCCTTATCCCAGCACTGTTGTCGAAGATTGTTTTTCAGCCACAACAGTTTGGGCAGTTGCATTTCAACCGACATCTTTCCACCAACATAAGACAACAATTTGTGTTCTGTTTTGTTGATCAGATTCACTTCTTCGCTGGCCCTATGATCTAGCCACAGGATAATGTTCTGTTCGGACTCTCCTGTAGTGGAAAAACGAAAACGAGGCCTGCACTACAGAGACTATACAGGGTGGGTAAAAGGTTTGGAAACGGCTTATGAAAAAGTGATTTGAAAGTAGGTGACAGTGGTGGGGATCATACTAAAATTGAGAATTCTACTCTTAAACATAAGAAATTCGGTCCGCCATATTTGTTTGTTTTGTTTGTTTGTCAATGACGCAACAGCCCTATGAAGAGCCTAGGCCTACCAGCTGGTTGCCAGTTTCATATTCACCAAACTATACAGTCCATCCAAGCAAAGAAAAAATCCCGGCAAGACGGGACCGCCATATTTAATCCGTGAAATTAATTAATATTTAATTGAAAATTTATTTTTTTGCAAATGAGAAGGTGGTCAGGATGTGAATTATTTCGATGCAGAGTTTGAAGACAATGCCGAAAATCGCTCATTGATACCTTGAAACGTTTTAAAGTTATTGCAATTGTTGATCGAAGATATTCACCACAAATCAGTTGATAGCTCCAAAACGGTTCAACATAATAGATGCGCGGTTATCGCCATTTATTTTGTCTCCAAATTCTGTATCGAATACATGCATATCATGATCACCTTATTTTATTTATTTTTTAAATGGCAAATCCAAGATGTCGGACTAAATTTGAAAAAGTTACTCTGATGTAATTTTGTTGGAGGTTATAAAAAATGTAGGGTACTTAATAAGTTACATTTCATTATTCTTTATATTCCATCAGCAACAAGGCTGGTGATACACGAAACTGTATACCGAAGAAGTTTACTTACGGATATATAACATACTCTACAGCAACTAAAGCACACAGGGTCCAATTGCATTGATCTATTTTCTTGTATAAAATATATGTTTACAGGTAAACCTCTTTGGTGTATTGTATTGTGTGATTCAAGTCTGAACATGTCATCTGACAATCTTTTAATAAATGTTAATGAATGTGAGAAAGTGTAGGCACTAGGCAATTGAAAAATGGAAATAATATTGAAGTTTTAAATTTCTTACCATTAGGACTAACGGAGAGTGGTTGGCCTTGCTTGTCCAGAACAACCAATGAGCAGGTGGCATCAAACCCAATGCCTTTCACTAAGCTCTTATCAATGGAGCCAGTTACTTCCTGACACAGAAAAAGAACACAATCAAATTAAATTTGTTACAGTTCAAAGGAACATAAATTCACTAATTGAATAAGATCATAATTCCATAATAAAGTACATAGATATAGATATATCACTATATATTGATGAGCTGGTAAATTCTGAAATTAGAGCTGACACCAAAAATTGAGACTGTTACCAATGATCAGCTCTGTTAAAACAGTCTGCGAGCGGTCTGCAAGAGCGTATCAAGTCAAGAGCAGCCTCAGCAAACCGTTTCGCTCTTGCGGACAGCTTTCAGACTGCCCTGACAGAGCTGAGCATAGATAAAAATCATTCGTCATCCGCCTTATTTTTGAAGCCTTCTATAAACATTTACTGAGTACGTTCACATATGACATAATAGACCGTACCATTGATATTCGCCTTTCTCCAGTTTTATAGGACTTGTAATTTTACTCATGAAACATGTCCCTGATTTACTGTCCACAGGTCAATTTTCTTCTAAGATGATATAGCTGACGACAAAAACTTTCTTCCGCCTCTTTTAGGTGATGTAACCTAATTACAGGTGATACAAAACATCTAACTTTTTATTTTAAATAATATCACAGTACCCTTTTCAATTATTTTTTATTGAATGCATTAATAAAAAATAATTGATAAGGCTAAGTTACTGTGATATTAATTAAAACGACAAAACAGTGATAAAGTAGCCCTGAGATAAAGGAAGCATCGAACTTATGACTCTTTTGACTTAAAAAAAATTCTAGGCATAAAAAGACAATACTAATTGACAAAATCAGCTGTTAGAGTAGCATAAGGAGTAGACGAAACAGCTCAAATGTTCAACTTTAGCTATACCCTAAATCGAACGTATGAAAAGTTGGATTGACTCAATGACATAGTGTGTTCGACCCAAACTGGAATCATAGGTAAATCATGAAAAGCAATAATTTATCAAGTTAAAACTCACTTTGACAACAGCAGAGCACGCCTGCCATATGTTCGCTGACGACTGGTGAAACAGATCGGCGGCGGGGTTGTAGGTGTCGATAGGCGCATGCGCTGTGCGCTCAATTTCTCCGTTTTCACAGTCGACCAGAGCCGCACGCACACTTCCCGTGCCCACGTCCACGCCTATCACGTAGCTGGTCGACATATTGGATCTGAAAATTCCAAAATTATTGATTAAATTATGAAATTGATGACATGGGAATCTTGGAGAAATACAATTTGAATGAAAATGAAATTTATAGAACTGAGAGTTAGCATAAGACAGCTATAGTCTGGTCGAGCAAAGAAGGCATTCTGGCAAGATGGGAAAATATAATATTGGTTCAAAAATAATAAATTCGGCCTCAAGTTGTAGGAAAAATTCTGCTCATTTGAACCAATATTGATCGAAGTCATTCTTCCATCTGGCCAGAAAGTCTTCTTTATTCAATAAGACTATAATGTGTATATTTTATGAAATTTGAAGTAAACATTACCTCAATACGAGTGAAAATAGAGGGTAAAATAATCTAATACGTTAGAAATGAAACAAATTTGCCAGTTTTGATATAGCGAGTGGATGCTAAAAAAATTTTGGTTGGCTAATTATTGTAATTAAAGCTTAGCTTTGACAGGACAGTCGGTGAGCGATCTGTGAGGGCATATCTAATCGAAACCGACCTCAACTCGACCACTTTCAGACTGTCCTAACAGAGCTAAGTATCGCCTTAACTAGCCTGCTTAGCATACCTTCAGGCGCAGAATGTAAGTTAAAGAGGTCTTACTGGATTATCTGTGCTTGTAGCTCAAATCAAAATATAACTACATTTGATTGGAATGTAATTCCCTAATAAAATCTATTCAAAACTGGTTCTAATAAAACGGTAAGATACTAACAGAATGAGCTTTTAGGTCGAAACAACAAGTACAAAAAATCTGCTTACTAAAACAACGATATCTTATCAAAATTATATGGGATTATGGGTCACTCGACTATTGAACACAGATAATCAACTGAAGCCTATCGCCAATGTTGTCGACCTTGTAAAAAATTACTTCTTTCAATACTTTGCCCAAGTGATAATCCAACTAGAATGAAGTACCGTAATGATATTGAGGAATGCGGAAATCTGTAGTTAGAAAGATGAATGGGTTGCAAAACTATTATTATCAGGGGTTAAACATTAAATAAATTATCATAATTCAAATCTCAAAGCGACTTACCTTCCTTTCAATTACCGGAGACTTTTTTGTAGAATCGCTTGGTTTTAACAATTTATCATCTATAATTCAACTCATTTTGGATTGAAATATACAAAGAAATAGTTTAAAGCCAGAAGCTTATTCACAAATCAAGTCATTGTCACTTTTTTACTGAAATTTTATCGAAATACATCACTTTTACTCAGACGAGCTTCCAAGGTTCCAACTAAGAATTTACTTTGGAGGTTATGTTTTTATGTGTCAAGCCGGAGCTCCGAACCGATTTCGACCAATAGCAGTAGAGCACACAGCTTTGCGGCATTTCCTTTGCTCATGGTATGGTCGAACAAGAAGATATTTTCTGGCAAGATGGGGAAATAACTCCAGCTCGGTCAATATTGTTTCAAAAATTATAAATTTAGTCTCAAATTGTAAGAAACATTCAGTTCTACAATTTAATACTAAATTTATAACTTATGAACCAATATTGACCGAGCTGAAGCAATTCTCCCATCTTGCCAGAATGTCTTTTTTGAATTTTTGTATTATATTGGAAATGAAGACGTTTTTGAATTAACTTAACTGTCAGTGTTTCCATCCAGGCTATTGTTTCTCAAAAACAATTGAATAAGTGAAATAATAAAAGGCTACGGTACTAAAAAAATATAAAACATTAGGAAAACATAAACATAGGTAACCATTATCAAACCTTGCTTGCCATGTAGCAAGAAATAAAAACCCGTATTTATTAGGAATCTCAATTTGTTTAATCACTTGTAATCCGACCTAATTTAAACAAAATATAAATGAACTAAAAACAACTCAAGATGAGATACCCGTTATAGACCAGCTAGTACAAACTTAATTTTTTATAATTATTGCTGATATCAGTGTCTACCAGAAAGAACTGAAATAATAATTAATTATAAATAAAAATTGGTACTTCAAACCTCTTCGTCAACACACAACCAATAAATATCCAAACACTTATTGAGAATCAGTCCCACGTCACAAAATTTGTGGATTAATTAATTTATTGATTGAATTTAATCAAAAACCCTCAATGATTGAAATGACTAATGCCCGGTTTTTCCAAGCACACTCAAAGTTGAGGGACCCTCAAATTTTGATGAACAGCTGACATTTTCTATGATAAGTATAGGAAATGTAGTAGTGTAGTAAACTTGAGGGTCCCTCAAATTTGAGTGTGCTTGGAAAAACCGGGCATCAGACCACGTTTACACCGGAATGTTATTAACTTTTGTGAATAACGTATTATTATATAGACTTATATATTACCGGTACATAACTTATTATACAAAAGTAATTAACATTCCGGTGTAAACGTGGGTAGCTTTAGATAGCTGAATTAATAATTGATAAGATTCCAACAAGAATAATATGTACAAGTTATCAGTAAGATCATGAAACCTGAATGAAAATTACAGCAAATCAAAGTACAACAGTCTTATAAATAAACAAAACAAGTCATAATTAAAGAAAACTGACAAGTTTCACCTCTTATTGAAAGTCTACAATGGTAAATAACTTGACAAACTAAAATTGAGATGAGTGAGAGAAACTCTGAACACACACTGCTTTTCAGTCTCATTATTCACTTTGATTTAAACTGCTAACAATAGAACTTAAACTACTTTATTTTTTTGTAAGAAATGCCTCCAAATAATATAGAAACTATTATAATATTAGGCCTACTGGTAAGTAATAGTGTAATAAAGTCTGATTAATAGGAATAACTTATACAAATCAACAAAACGTTTAACCATAAACTCTAGCTAACGAGTAGATTATTATGGCAAAAATATAAGCTAGCTGCTTTTGATGAAAAGTGAATTACTTTTTCTGCAATAACTCAAAAATACACAGAGCTTGATTCAGAAACTTACTATACAGAGTGTTTCAGGAGGAATGTGCAATACTTCTCAGGCTGATTCCTCACATCAAGTAGACAAAAAAGTTCCATGGGATCAACCCCCAAAAATGCTTTGTTACCGAGATAACAATGGCGGAAAATTGGGATTTTTCAAAATATATTATTTTTTCTAATTTTTTAGAGGCTTTAGTGAGGTTCTAAAGTAATCAAATCCTATGTAAAATAAGCTGAGAAATTTAATGAAACCAGTTCCAAGTTTATAACTTCAACGGTTATTGAAATAATTGGAAAAATATGCTAAAAAACGCCATTTTTTAACAATAAGGGTTATAACTGGATAAGGAATCATAAAATTGTATTTTTTATTAATGGAAGTTGAAGAGAGCCGGATTCTAAAGAAAAATTTAAATGGCGGCAATTGTGTAAATCTTACCCAAATCTCAGAAATGGCAATCAAAAATCGAAAAATTGACAATCTTTTCAAGATTTACACAATCGCTGCCATTTAAATTTTTCTTTAGAATCCGGCTCTCTTCAACTTCCATTAATAAAAAATACAATTTTATGATTCCTTATCCAGTTATAACCCTTATTGTTAAAAAATGGCGTTTTTTAGCATATTTTTCCAATTATCTCAATAACCGTTGAAGTTACAGACTTGGAACGCTATTTCTGAGATTTGGGTAAGATTTACACAATCGCTGCCATTTGACTTTTTCTTTAGAATCCGACTCTCTTCAACTTCCATTAATGAAAAATACACATTTATGATTCTTTATCCAGTTATAACCCTCATTGTTGAAAAATGGCGTTTTTTAAGCATATTTTTTCAATTATCTCAATAACCGTTGAAGTTACAGACTTAAGACTGGTTTCATTGAATTTCTCAGCTAATTTTACATAGGAATTGATCATTTTAGAACCTTACTAAAGCCTCTAAAAAATTAGAAAAATTGATATATTTTAAAAAATCTCAATTTTCCGCCATTGTTATCTCAGTAACAAAGCGTTTTTGGGGGTTGGTCCCATGGAACTTTTTTGTCTACTTGATGTGAGGAATCAGCCTGAGAAGTATTGCACATTCCTCCTGAAACACTCTGTATACAATGACTGATTGACTTTCTGTATAAACTGGGAGAAAATTAATCAAGAACTAATATTGTATTGTGTTGATGAATTTTCAAACATGAGATTTTTTAAATTGAGACACATTTCATTGTATAATACATCTTGTAATAGAAGAAGAAGGCGAAAATTACCTAAATTTGGTAATGGAATAGAACCACAGTTTCATTTAATAGGAAGCTATGATAGAACACACTTAAATTCTACCGTTTATTTTGGAACAAAATGGTTTCATGACCACACAGGTCACATTTTCAAGCTGACTGAATAGAAAATATTACTTGTGAGGCCACGAAACCATGGTCCTGTACCAAAATGAACTGTAGAATTGACAATATAAGTACGCTTCATTTCATTATAAAACGATTCTACAACATCGATCGACAACGAGTCGAATTTTAAAATTTAGTTCAATGTAATAAGCGATACATTTATAGCTTGTCTAATTTATGTATAGTGTTAATCAGACTTGCAACACTATTTTTGGACTAATAAGATTTTATAGAGCAGACCACTGATCATAGTTTGGGAAGTCTACAAAGAATATTGCTTGAAAGTATTTAGCAATGATTCCTATTGAGCCAATAGACTAAAAGCATTCTTCAAATACATTTCTGGCACTATCCAATAAGTGTCTTTTACAAACTCCTTTGCAATTAAAACTACGTCAGTCCAACAATATCACATAGGAGCTTTGGTAGTTTATTTTATAGGTACTGTAATAGGTAACCTGTAATGAACAAAAAAGATAAAATAAATAAAAATAAACAAAATAATCTAAAAATAAGAAACGAAATAAAACAAAAAGTAACGCAATAAACTAACAAAATATGAAAATAAGGGTCAAAATAAAACCATGTGCAACCAAGTTAAGGCGGTTGGCGAATGACTTATTAATTCTCAGCTCTCTCAGGCCAGTCGGCGAGCTGTCTGCAAGAGTACATCCGAACGAGATCTACCCCAGCTATACTAGTTCGCTCTCGAAGACAGCTTCAAACTGTCCTGACAGAGCTGAGCATTAATAACCGTAATTCGCCAACCGCCTTAATTATTGGTGTATCCTCTTCCTATTCAATGGATGATTTTGTGAAATTAACGAAAAATACATGTGAAACAAAATGAATTGAACAATTTTTATTAAAATATTACTGATAAATTATATTTTTTCAACTTTTCATTTCACATTATGGTTTGTTACAGTGGGTTTACTTATTACTATACAGTGCCCCCTGTGGGTTGGGGGCAGATGAGAGTACGCCCACAGTATCCCCTGCTTGATAGTAAGAGGCGACTAGAAGGGGTCGCGGGAACCACATGAATTACCACAATTCAAACCAACCAAAACCAAACCTCAGGAAACTCCAAAAGTTCCCTTGCCCTCAAACCCATCAGGATCTGTCCCATCAGGGCAGGTTCCTCAATCTGAAATGAGTGCCACAGGAGGTTCCGTTGCATTCTCATGTAGAGGCTTTTCACATTGAGAAGGCTTCTTTGGATCACTAAGGAAACATCTCCACACAATTGGACAGATGTGCAGGCTATGCAATCAGTTTCAAGAGACTGGCAAGCATATCTTACTGGATTGAGAAAGACTAGGGGCAAGGAGAAGGGCTCTGTTTGGCTACAACCAACCAGCTGATGAATGGTACGCTAGAAAAAACTCCTAATTTTGTACAGAACACAGATATTGGTTAGCCCAACTAGCTTACTTGGGACAAACAATAAGCTTCGGTTGACGTGTGAGGATCTTTGAATCTTTAGATCCGTCCCTTCAGTAACATAACGTAACATAATATAGTCTACTTTCTTATTCTACGTCCAAGCAACGTAGGGGGTGACCAGAAATAGATAAGTGACCGTAAGTATGATTACTAATTAAGGAGCACTAACTTGAAGAAAAAATGATAATTGGAAGAGAAAACAGAATTAGGCCTACCTTTTGTGAAATTATCCTTCATGGCTGAATTGCGTAACTACTTTTCCCGGCTTTTCCACCTGCTCGTATTGAATTCGTTGTCGGTGTCATCTTCAACGAGGATAACGTCATGTATGGATAGTTCTTGTTCACTCTGAAATTGCAATAATTCTATTTTGAATGATTGAATTGAATAATATAGTCAAATAAGAATAATATTAGAAGCATCAAAATTATTATGCAACATTTTATTTGGAAAATATTTTCAGGTACCTGAGTCCTGCTAAACTAGGATATTCAACAGGAATGAATATTACCCAAAACATATTCAAGATATTTCAAAATATAGAAGATCCATTTTACTACAAATGAATGGGGCTGATAAAATTTAGTTAACAACATAAAGTAATTGATTGATGTAAAATTTTAATTGCTACAATTATTAATAGAGGTAAAGCTGAAAAAATAGTTAGGTGGTTTCGTCAGTCTCTTGAACGTGATGTAACCTACTAACAGCTGATGTAAAGCATCTATTGTGTCTTTTTTTCAGAAACAAACATCATCCAATGTTGCCGTTCCGAAGTATGTTCTTTCATCTAATGTTGTCAATTATTAGAGTTGTGGTTTAGCTATGCCTGGATGATGTGTTTGTAATCAAAAGAGACAATAGATGCTTTACATCAGCTGTAAGTTGGTTGCATAACGCACAAGAGGCAGACGAAACCGCCCAACTTTTTGACGTCACATACATAAGAGTAGATTTGGGTAAACATCTACTATCGATGGAAAGTCTGCAATATAGCCAGAGAAAGTTACACAGAATATCATTAGTTTAAATATATTATCAAATAGAAATCTCAATCACAGTATAGTTTGTCCAAGCAAATAAGACCCTCTGGCAAGATGGGAAAATGACTCAAGCTCGGTCAATATTGGTTCAAAAATGATCAATTTGATCTCAAATTGTAGAAAACGATTTCAACTACTATCAAGACCACATTTATAATTCTTGGAGAAATATTAATCAAGCTGGAGTCATTTTCCCATCTTGCCAGAGGGTCTTAAGACCCTTGTTTGGTCAGACCTTTAGATAATTTTATATTTCAACACAACATGTTAATGCTCTGTAGAGCAATTTTCACTAGTAGTGTGAATTCATTCGAAAATTATCTAAAGGGTACTGTAATTGAGATTTTTATTTGATAAGAAGTTATACACTGATAAGTAAGTTAGCCCTAGTCAACAAGGAAATAACTTAATTCAAGGGTTTCATTCAAAACAGTACTAAACCCAGTTCTGTATGTTTTTTCAGAAATTTTAATGCGATTCAAAGTTGTAATGTAGCTTTGGAACATCGTTTATAATAAGATACAGGATAAATTTAAGAAAATATAATAGTAAAAATGAGATTAATTGTGATAATCACCTCTCCATTCCCGCCACCACCTCCATTACAATCCTCGTCTTCGCTATCCAACGTAAGATCGTAGAAATCAACATCATTCTTATCAGAATTTATATTTTTCGACGTTTTATTAAGGTCGGCTAATTTGGTCGGCCATGTGTCCATGGTACCTCCTAAATCTTTCAAGGAAAACGTGTTTGCAATCTGATAACAACAAAAAATTGAATGAATAAATTGTAAATTATTTGTATTCTACAGACAAATTCCGATTTAAAGTTGGGTGGAATATTTATTTATCAAAATAAACAACAAAAGCTGAGCAGAATTGATGGGAATATTGGAAAACGTTATATTCAATTACTATTGAACGGAATATCGGTTTTGGTTAGCATAATGGTATGCCACAGACTTATCAAAAGTGCAGTCTGTCCAAGCACAGAAGACATTCTGGTATGATGGGAAAATGACTCCAGCTCAATCAAAAATTACAAATTTGGTCTAAAAAAAGAAAAAATTTTGAACACACATCAGAACATGTTAAAAAAGAAATTGTCAACTCGATTAATATGTTCCAGGAACTCTTAATAACAAAGCTATATATTATCAAGCTTTATACTCAGTCCACGGAGTGTTCGGATCTAAGCTCCTCCCCCATTTTGACGTAACAGGCGGCTTTAGCCAATGGCAAGTAAGGTCATCATGCTGCAGCTGTTACTTTTTAGGCCACAGTCATGCTGTGGAAATCTGGGAAACGCAAGCCTTTTACTTTTCAGGGAATCTATCAAAATTTATGTGTTTGCACTCTTTCAACTGATTTACATAATTCAAACCTCTCATGGAAGATTTTTTGGCGGATATGTTTTGTTCTTTGTTTCACCTTCAACAAAACAACATAGTTGTTTTTAAAAATATTGGTTTTATTGAATTCAAAGTACGTATACAGTAATGAAATGGACGGATGGAGTCTCAAAGGATGCCAGAGATATACTTCATGTGAGAAATTGGAGGGTAGAGGCAAGGGATCGAGATGGTTGGAGAGGCAAGATTGAGGAGGCCAGGGCTCGATTTGGGCTGTAGGGCCATCGAAGAAGAAGAAGATACAGTAATGAGATTAATTTATTGCAAGTGTAAACTTTAGATTAGATTATAATAGGCCTACTTGAATTGCAGTAGTGTGTAGTTGAATGAGTTTGAAATTCCCGGCTTGTCCTGAGCAGTCAAAATGATAATAACAAAAATATTATTATGAAATGTTCAAAAATATTATCATTATGTTCAATCAACTATAATTCTATCAAGTGATATTTATAATGTTCGTTCTCATGTTAGGAAGATGTAACTGCCGAACAACCATAAAATATCAATATTTCTAAGGCCACTCAAAAATTCGATATTGAAGTTCCAATAATATATTGATTGGAAATTTCTACGTTCCTGGCAATTACGACCGCTTGTGAGCAGGTCAGTCATGACGTCAGAATCTAGGAGGAGGAGCTTAGGTCCGAACACTCAGTGGACGGAGTATAGATAACTTATACAGCCAGTTGCACAAAACTTCTTGGTGATTTAAAATCCAACAATCCAGAAAATTTTTCAATGAATAAACAATTATATAATAATATATTACCCTCAAGTTTGGATCATCCGGACAGCTTCCTAAATAGTTTTTCCATGAATGATTCCACTCATCATTTAACCTCAATTCATTAATTTTCTGGCTGCTCAAAATTGTTTGTTCAGCAGGGGAGACTTCTTCTTGTTCACACATTCCGGATTCAGATGAAGACTTATGTTCTGAAACATTCAAAGAATATATAATTAAAAAATAAACTCATATTATTTGAAATATAGATTCAACACAGAGGGAGAGTATTTTTGATAATAATGATTAAGGTATAAGAGTAGTTACTTTGAACATTCATTATTGTACCAAGTAAATCTGAAAATTATTTATTATAGCACAATAAACAATAGTTGAGTGAATAATTTCAAAGATTAATATTATTCCACTTAACGCGTTCTTACTTATGCTTACCAGTCCCTTCAGACATATTGCGAAGACTACACATCTGACATTCATTTCTATGTGCAATTGTGTGGAGATGTTTCCTTAGTGATACATAGAAGCCTTCTCAATGTGAATAGCCTCTACATGAGAATGCAACGGAACCTTCTGTGTTCCTGAAGCAGCCATTTGAGATTGAGAAACCTGCCCTGATGGGAGGGACAGATCCTGATGGGTTTGAGAGCAAGACAACTTCTGGAGTTGCCTTGGGGTATGGTTTTGGTTGGTTTGCATTGTGGTAATTCATGTGGTTCGCACACAGCCCCTTTTAGTCGCCTCTGACGATCAAGGAAGGAAATACAAAAAATTGGAACTAAGGACTTTACCTGTCTCATTACAACTACAAGTAAATTGGAACAGTGGACCTTACCTGTCTACAACTATAAATAAATTGGAACTATGAACTTTACCAGTCTTCAAGTGATTGTTGTAAGCGGCCTTAGAAGGGAAAAGAAGAAAGCATGGGTTGCAGGGAAATGTTTGCAGAGAAGGATCATGCAATCTCATGTGTTGGCGACGTAACGACTCATCTTTAAATTTTTTTAGACAACACCAACACTGGAAATTCTTTTCATTTTTACTAGCTTCGTTTGCTTTTGATTTCAATACTTTCTTGGCTAGAGCTCTGTTCTTACGCCTTCTTGTCCTGTTCATTTTACATAGCTGAAACAAACATGGAAATAACTAAAATTTTTTATTTACACTAATTAGAGGATAAACTAGGTTCCTAATATTAAGTATTAGGTAAGATAAAAAATCAATAACGATTGAAAACCTGATAAACAGTTAAGAAGAAGAAAAAGTCGGCTTCATATGAAGCTGAACATGTGAACTTCATATTATTATTTTTAAAATATCTGCTATTAATTAATAAATTTTATAATTAGTTGTAAATAATTATTCAATTAATATTTTTTAGGGGAGCGGCAGGGCGGTCTGCCGAAACTAGATGTGTCTGAGAATGCTCCATTAAAATGTCAGTTTTTGGTAGTATTTTAAAATATTTTTTAAACTTTGAATAGTGCATTTTGTAATGCAAGCTCTCCTCTTTATGAAGGCATTTTCATAAGTGCGGAATATTGGATGTGACACATGTAATAGTGTTTTAAAATGTTTGTGTTATAATTGAAAATTTATACTTTTGTCCATCAGTTCGGTTCTTTCCTTTGCTTAGCTTATCGCTCGGACATAGATGGTGACAAGTCGACCCACTTCGTTTTATCATAGACTGTGATAACAACGCCATTGTACCTTGAATTTCGACTACAGTGATATCTTCTGCTACTCCTTGCTCAATCTTTCTCCTCTTATTCCTTCTCCCCGTCTTATCAGGAGCTTCCACCCACCCCGCCTTGGTCGCTCTCTTGGCAATTCTTTTCCTCTCTGTCTTACTTATTCGGAAACTAGTAACTGGTCTATAGAATAATTCGGAATACGGTTTACATTCGCATTGTTCATTTCTTTCTCAGTCTGTCTTCGAGTTGCATTTCTATTAAGTGTTTTTATTTCGCATTGTATGCTACAACTCCTGATGTAGAGGTCAAAGTGGTGAAGAATTCCAGTTGAGATAATAGTAATAATCATAGTAAAAAAAAGAAATGGCGCCAAGTAAAGAAAAATGTAATAAATGTGACAAATGTAATAAAGTAATTAACGGTAGAAAGGAGTCTCTACAAAGTGAAACTTGTTCAATAAAACATCATGTTGTATGTTTATTTGTTCGGGGAGTCCGATCTCACTAGACGTCAAATCTGCTCTCAAAAAGTAGAAAACCAATAAGAATAAGAATCACTTCATGTTTAGATGTTACTGATGATGAATTAGACTTATAAAGACTCAGGCTACAAGTGTCAAGCTTGTATGAATAAGCCAGCGAAAATCAACAACAGTACACCTATTCGACCACTGTCAAGTGGTCAAACAATGACTAGTCAGAATCTGAACTCTGAGTCCATTCTTGTTTCAACTATTGATGACAATGACTTGAAAAATAATGATGAAAAAATTGATAAAATAGTGAGTATGCTTGAAAGTTTGGAGGCGTCCTTTTCTGAAAAGTTACTTCGATTGGAAGAGGCAAACAAATTTCTAATTTCTAACTTATCGTCAGAGGTTACAGCATTGAGATTGGAACTTTTGACAATGAATGAAGAAAATATAAGGCTGAAAAATTTTTCCAACATTGGTCAAGCAGCATCTAGTAATGTCTGTGATTTAGTAATTCCAAGAAATTCTAGCAAAAATATTATCAATCCCAGTGGTACCAGTTTTCCAACAGACAGTTGCATTGCTCCTGTGGTCACAATGGAGCAAAGTAAAGAGACAGAAGCTCTGTGGATAGTAATGCTACTGAATCTTGTGCTGTTGTAGCGGGAAGATCAAGAAGGACGAACAAAAATAGCACCACAACAAGCAAAAACAGCAACAACAATTCCACAAATAGCAACAGAGGATCCAACACCACCACCAACAACGCCAAAAACAGCAACATCACCACCAACCGCAAAAACAACAACAACTTCAATCATAAGATTAGTAATGGGTACAATGGTAGAGAGAAAAGTAACAGTATCACCAAGCAGGAGATCAACAACAACGGATTTCCATATCAACGTGAGAGAAAGAAAAATAACAGACCTATTCAAGTTGATTCTAGGAAAGATACAAATATAACAACAAGAACAAGAAACAAAGCACTGTTTGCAAGCCGCTTTTCTCCAGAAACTTCAGCCAGTGACATTGAGTATCTGGTGAGGAGCACAGTTTCTCCTGATTTTGTTTCTTGCACAAAACTTCGATCTAGGTTTCCTGCTCCATACAGCTCCTTCCATGTCCTAGAATCTGAGAGAGTCTTTGAAGATTTGTGTAGACCAGAGGCCTGGCCTGAGGGTGCCATCATATCTCCTTTCTATGGTTCCATTTTGCACAGAGCTATAACTACAGTTGATACTAGAAATGAAACAAGTAATTCTGAAAGAATTGTGAGTGTTCTGAATACAGTGGACGACTGTGAAAAAGATACAGAATGATGAGGGAACTAAAACTATTCTACCAGAATTTTAGAGGACTACAAACAAAATCCACAGAGCTCTTTACGTCTGTGATTGGAAGTGATTTTGATTTGATTGCCTCAACAGAAACATGGCTGGCAGATCAACACAACAGCTCCAGTTTTTTTCCATCAAGTTATAATGTATTTAGAGCTGATTGGCAATATGAGGTGACTGGGCAGACAAGAGTAGGTGGCTCTCTAATTGCTGTAATGAAGTTTATACCTGCAACCAGAAGATTTGACCTTCAACTTATTCCTGAGGTAGTATGGATTGAAGTGAGGCACCCTAGGCAGAGTCTTCTGATAGCTTGTCATTACATTGCTCCCACCTTTTGATTGGAGACATTGAGAACATACTTTAATCAACTAAGTACTTTGCTGCTGGGACAATCTATGGATTTGATGATTCTGGGAGACTTCAATGCAGATGCAGTTCACTGGGTGGATCATTCACTTGTGCCTAATGCCTATTATCTTGCTTTGTGAAGAGCTGAGGGTTTGCTAGAGTTTATTGATGAGATCTGCCTTGAACAATATAACAGGAGTTCTAATGATGATCGTGTCCTTGATCTTGTACTGAGCAACCTAACTGATGTAAGTGTTTCTCACTTTGTTGTACCATTTGTAATGCCTGATGTCTACCATCCTCCATTCTCTGTAAAGTTGAAAGTATCAAATTTTGCTACACAAAACACTGCAACTGCATCTTATTGCTACAAGAATGGAGATTACAGGAAGCTTTATGATGAAAATGAAGGAATTGACTGGAATTCTATTCTGAATTACAATGATCCTGGTGGAGCTGCAAAGATTCTGACTGAGGTAGTTAAAAGAGCTATGAATAACTGTATTCCAAAAATAAAACCAAAACAAACTGGCTATCCACATTGGTTCTCATTCAGATTGATTCAGTTGATTAAAGAGCATACAGACCTTTCAAGAGGAGTCATCAGAATAGTTATTATTTGAGGTTCTCAATGCTTCATTCCCAAGTAAAACATAAATTGAAATTTGACAAAGCAGTACTAACTCACAACATAGAAATTCAATTACAAAGTGAGCCAAAGAATTTCTGGAAGTATGTCAGACAGAACAGAACTGAAGCAAATAATTGCCCTTCTACAGTTTCAGTTGATGGGGTTATCATATCTGATCCACATGAAATCAGTGAGAGTTTTGGCAACTATTTCTCTTCACTATATCAGAAGAATATATCAAGTAATGCAGGTACCAGTAGTAATAATAACAACAGTGTATTGTCATTTGGGATTCCTAACATCACAAACAAAGAAGTGCTCAAAGAGATTGACCTCCTGAACATCCAATCATCTTCTGGAGCTGATCAGATACCTGTGTTTATTGTGAAAGGGATTGGTCACCTCATATCCCCAGTACTCACAGCAATAATGAGGAACAGCCTGTTATTAGGTATTTTCCCAAGAGTATGGAAACACTCTGTTGTGGTGCCAATTCCTAAGAAAGCAAGGTCAAATGATATAAAGGATTTTTGACCAATTTCTATTCTAAATCCTTTTCCCAAGATAATGGAGATGCTGGTTCACAGACATATCTACAGTAATGTGAAAAATAAAATATCAGAATGCCAACATGGGTTCATCTCAGGGAAGTCAACAACAACTAACCTTGCTAATTTCTTATCAGTTGTTGGACCATGTGTGGAGAGCCAGGGACAGATAGATGCTGTTTATCTAGATGTGGAGAAAGCATTTGACAAAATGCCACATAACATCCTGATTGAAAAGCTTTCTATTGTAGGGTTCAATCAAATGCTTATTACTTGGATCACTTCTTACCTGACAGAAAGAACATTTCATGTACGTTTTAAGGGAGGAACTTCCAAGAACTTCATAGCAACATCAGGAGTCCCTCAAGGATCAAATCTTGGTCCTCTACTGTTCACAATTTTCATGAATGACGTTGTAAATGATCTAGAATGTGAGGCACTTTATGCAGACGACCTTAAGATATTCAAGAAAATAGAATCCAGGAATGACTTGATATCATTACAGAAGGACATAAACAGTGTCATTGGATGGTCAGAGAAAAACTTGATGTCTATCAATGTGAAGAAGACTTTTGTGATCACTTACTCAAGAAAGATCAATACTCTAGGATTCCAGTATACAATCTCTGATGATGTCATACAACGCGTTGAAAGAATGCAAGATCTTGGTGTGTTATTTGACAATAAACTTCTATTCACTGCTCATGTTGATAACATTGTATCAAAGGCCAGGAAACAATTGGGTGTAATCAGATGGATTGGGAGAGATTTCCGATATGCCAAAACTAAGAAGACCCTATTCTTTTCTCTAGTCCGCAGTCACTTGGAGTATGCTTCAATAGTATGGACTAGAGAGAGACTGTGCACAACTAAGAAAATTGAAGCAGTTCAAAGGAGATTTGTACGATTTGTTCTAAAGCGACTTGAACCAAACATGCAACAGGTGTCCTACATTCAATTCTGCAAGGAAACTGAGCTGGAAACTCTTGAGTGGCGTAGAACTAAATCCGATGCTACGTTTGTATATAATTGCCTTCATGGGTTTCTGAAAGTTGGTGATAGTGGAGTAGGAATAGCGGTACCGACAAGAAACCTCAGAAATTATCATCAATTTCATTTGTACATAAGAAATTGTGTATCACCTATTGATAGATGCATCTCAACTGGAAACAAATTAGCTCACAGGATTGACTTCTTTAAAGCCTCTAAGGAATTTAAAAAGGAGATAAAGGCTCTTCGTGAAGAAGAATAGAAACGATTTGATAAGTCTTCATTCAAACACAGTAAATTTCAAAATTGACAGTTCCAATATACAAAGGCCAAGAGCCGTTCTATTGCACGCAAAAATGCCTTACATTAACGCATACTCACTATAGTCACTTGGCGCCATGTGGTGGAACGGGTTGGCTGTAAGGGGTGATGTGGAGGTCAACTACTATTATTATTATTATTAATATAATTCTATAATAATCTGATTGTATTTATTACTTTACTTTGAAATGAAATGCTCAGTAATAATTCTAAAAATATGGAGAATGGAAAAATCTGTGGTAGAACAATTTTCTATATAAAAACACATGATTCTAATACGTGACCGTGTGGTTCTAAATTCATTTGAATCAGTTCGGAATAATTTTAGAGGAGGTCAAAGTTTTGGTTAATTTGTAAACACTTATATTTATTTATTTCCATCTTGATAATGAATTTCAAAAGAGAAAGATATTGATGTGTTTGTGGCCATTTAGTGTTTAAAAACTAGAAACTACTTAAGAATAAGTATAGTGATTAATAGTAAGTAATTGTGCAGTTAAAAGTGTGGAATAATGTGAAAATAATTCTAAAGCCTATCTCTATAAGAAGGTAAACAATTATAAATGTACCAATATCGACTGAAATATGGCTGTCCGCCATAAAACTCGGTCATATTTCAGTAGTGGTGGTAGTTTAGAAGACGTAGAAAAAAAATTGAGAAAAAATACAAAAGTGCGGTTTGTAAATAAATACCATAATGAGTTTTGAGCAATTAATTTCGAGTATACTGCAAAAATATGGGTTTGTCTTTGAAAATAATATTTAAAAAACTAAAAAGATATTACCTTAAAAACTTCCAGGGAACACGTTTTGACGTTTATAAGTTTGTTATGATTTGAGTTTGAGACTACTGTTGCCAACAGTGATGGCCGAAAATACTCATAAAGATTGATGGAATTCCCCAAAATTAGCCAAAATTACCCGGAACAATCATTCAAAATCCCTGGAAATATTATGTTTTTTTTTTAAGAAAAGAACATAATTATTAAATGTAACTGCTACAGACAAGTGGACTTTAATATTATTTGGCAACTGTAGCGCTATGAGCAGAAATATCATCTGGTAGTCCAGCTGATTTCTGTGACAGCTGTTCAGTGTTTCAGTACTGTTTCTGTTTTAATGAAAATGAGAGTTTGTGTTGTGGCTGTTGTGATTTTTGTATAGGTTGGGTTGGGTGTAGCATTGTAGCTTTTTAATTGTAATTTATTAAAGGAAACTAATTACGGTATTACGTTTTACATGAAATAGGTTATAAAATTTTCTCAGCTATCTATGAAATCGTTTCATCGAATAAAATTTATTATTCCAGTAAAATGCCAGCACGCCATACTTCATTATGGAATGTTATTTTGTTCTTCGTCTTGGTGCTGAATCACATATTATTATCAGCATCAGATAATCTCTACTATAATATCCGTGAGTTTATTCTTTATTCAAATTAATTCTGTTTTTCAATTATTAATTTATAACACAATAATATGGCTATGATGTTTTCCTTATTGGTGATTGGGCTGTGACTCATAACCCAACATTGGTGCGTAACAACAAGCTTTGTTTTATAGAGCTTGTTATGTTGTTATTGATATTGATTACTGTACTGAATGATATTTTTCAATTAAAATGAAAATTCATTCTTTATTTTCTTTTCTAGATACACTCGAAGAAAACAGGGTTTGCAGTTTGAGCAGTGGTTTGAACAGTTACGTTACAAAACCATTGATAGTGGGTGAGACATCTGCAGTGATAATAAAACAGTCGAGCTATTTCAGACAGTTCAGTGGTAAAGATGAATTCAAGTGTACGTTTGTTGTGAAGGCCTCTTACGAGACTTTCGGAATATTTGGTGTCATTCAGAAATTGAATTTGAGAAAAGACTTGGAGGCAAACAAATGCATTGATTATGTTGAGGTGAGCTATATTTTTTATCTATCAATACTAATGTTTTTTCGGTAGGCCTAGTTCTTTCAAATATTATTAGTTGCTATTAATAGTCGAAACCAAATAAATTTAAAAACACTATAAATAAAATAGAAAATAACTCTTTCAGCATTCGAAATCACGAGTTTTCTAATCTTCTTTGGTAGGCTTTAGATAAATCATTATCTATTGCCCTTGAGAAATGCTAAGTGTCCCATTTAGCTGGTAAATTTGACCCAAACATAGTCCGCTCTTGCTGAGAATAGAGATTTTCAATCATTGTTACAGTTACCCCGCAGTACAGTTAGTCCCGCCGTATACGGCAGGACTTCTTCGTTTTCTGCAAAATTTTAGTGCTCATTTATGGTTGCTTCTTGCCTTTGTGTAGATGAATACTCCAACTCTAACTTTCTCAGAATAAAACAATTTTTGGAGAAAACAGTTTCTTTTCATTCAAATTGAAGTTTAGACAAGCGAATCGATAATTACATTATCGATTCTTGACCACAGCACAATCACCATTAATTTATTTTTGACCACAGCACAATCACATAGATACGACCACCCCGTCTTTCGGAGGAGACGATAAGCCGTCGGTCCCGACTACCTAAAAAGTAGTCGTCATCTATCATCCATTTCATTACCCACGCACAAGCCTATGAGCTTATGTGGGCTTCACCCTCATAAACAAACAAACAAACAAACATCCCAATTGTATGATCAATTAATTTCCAAACCATTCGTTTGTCTACACGATTCAATTTAGGTAGTTTCACAATCATTCATTCAAGAATATTCTCAAAATGATCTTGAAAGGGCTTGTACAATTTAGGTAGCTTCAAAATATTCATTCAAGAATATTCTTGAAATGATCTACTACTATATAAGTAGCTACTACTAATAAATAGCTACATAAAATGTTTTTGTTTGTCAATGGCGCAACAGCCCTATGCAGGGCCTAGGCCTACCAGCTGGTTGCCAGTTTCATATTCACCAAACTATACAGTCCGTCCAAGCAAAGAAGACACCCCGGCAAGACGGGAAAATGACCCCAGCCCGGCCAATACCGGCCCAAAAGCCATAAATTCTCGAAAGAACCCACAGCCCCCGAACCAACACCGACCGAGCCGAAGCCATCCCCACCCCGCCAGAATGCACATCCAGCCCGGACAGAAAATACAGCAGGCGAATAATCATCAACCAGTTAATACATAAAATGTATTAACTACTATATAAGGCTAATCATACGATACGCTTTCATCATAAAAGTCCTTCCAACTAATATATTATAACTTCCAGCTCAATTCTATCTCCTCCACATTAAACTGTGTACAGTTGAATCAATTGTAGTTCAAACCAATAATAAGTTAGCCAACGTTTATATCAAGTTGTACTCGCTCTTAATTTAATGAGTTTCATACGAATCAGCTTATTGTTAAAACTAAAATTATAACAGAACTAACTTACTATTGATAACACAGTCCTTAGAATGTTAAAAATTCTACCTGAATTTTGTCTTCAATTTTTTTACAAAAAACTTGAAATACATCTTTTCAATGGCTTTATCTCTCAATATTTTTGCCTTGCAGGTATGCGAGTACAAGGAGAACCCCCTGGAGCGTGTGTCGGGTATCTACTATCCGCTGTGCCGCTTTCCGCTGAAGCGGTTCTGCGGTCTGCCGTCAGAGAGCGCTGACGACGACGACGTGGAAATACTGAAGCCGGCCGGATTTATTGCCAAACGCGGACAAATTGCGGTCAAAATCGTACTGGCCGCTAAACGCGTCGAGCCCAACCAAACTATGGACGTTGTTATTGCGTTCACATCATTCATACGTGAGTAGTTGGTCAAATATTTGCAACAAATCCAATATTTTAAAAATAGTAGTCCAGGCCAGTAGAATTATAGCTGAAAAAGATGGGCGGTTGCGTCTGCTTCTTGTGCGCTCTAACAGCTGATATTGTCTATTGTATTTGTCATTTTGCTTTTCCTAGCTGGTAGAGCCGCTTTTTTTTGCTTTTCCAGGATGTTTTTTTTTTTTAATCAGAGGAGACAATAGATGCTTTACCTCATCACATTATGTCTGTTTTCATGGTTCTGTTTCATGTTTATGTCTATTTGTGAGTATGATGCCCACATAAGCTCTTAGACTTGTGCGTGGATAATGAGATAGATGATGATGATGAAAGATGACGTCTACTTAGGTAGTCGGGATCGACGTCTTATCAGCTCCTCCGAAAGACGGGGTGGCCGTATTTATGTGATTGTGCTGTGGCCTAAGAATCGATCCCCGGTTGAGACTCGAACCCGAGTCCACCTGGTTATCAGACCGGCGCGTTATCAGCTTAGGCGACTCCAACGAGCTTTCATATCATTTATACCATTTACCATGACTTGAACTGATATTGTAAACTTTTTATTTTCTTTTTAGTAGGAGATAAAAAAGAGCTCGGAATCTAATCTAGGCATGAGAGATTCATGTAAGCCTTTTCAGCCAATGGTGTACTGACTCTTCCTTGTATTTTTATGTTGTACTGTTCAAGGGTTGTTAAAACTAAACTTGGTCTTTTCAATTCAAGAGGAAACATTTATGAATAAGTTATAGCACAAAATCTGTTGATCGAATTGATCCAAGCCTGGTTAGGCTCTTTAAGACGCAAAAAAATGTCTATCTGTGTTTGTTCTATCACGACATGAAGCTAGAAATTATGAAATTAGAAAATTTAAATAACTATTTATCTTCTTCTTTTTCTTTACCCCCTTCTGCCTTTACAGCGTAGGGGTGTAAATATCTATATATTACATCAAAATGGTTGCAAAAGAGAAAATTTCATTAGATTGAAGAAACGTATTCGCTATGAGCATCTACCGTGCTGCGCTCTGGTGGATTATCGTGTGTACTTTTCTACGCGTTTTAGCATACAAAGCATAGCGCTAAATGGGAAAAACGCATTTATAATTAGAATGGTATTATTTGCTGCTTCATGCATTTCTCAGTAATTAGAACATGATATTTAGGATATGAATGTTAGTTATTGATAGTATAAAGCCGCGTATCGACAGTCCGAGGCATGTGCCACAAATGCCTCGCAGTACAGTCTGGTGACGCAAAAAAAGTATAAACTCATGGCTGAGGTATATGTGTGAATATAATCTGCAATAATCAAAAATAATTATAATTATAGTATAGTATATAGTATATAATTATAATAAAGATAATTATAATAAAAAATCTGCATTTTTTGTAACCAAAAATGCGAGCACGCGAACAAATTGACTAGCGCCATCAAGCGGGAGACAAAGCAACTAAGCTCTGACAATTTATCATTTGGACTTTGGAGGTTAACTTGTGCTCAATTAGTGGATAAAAATTCAAGGCAATGCTTATTATTGCCTATTAGAACCTTCTGCACCCAAATAGAATTCTTAATCACAAAAATGCATAGGAATGGGGTACAATTTTGAGGTTAGTTTGTAGAATTGTTCGTTGGGCGTTGCGAGGCAACAGGCACTGCTCGCTGCGAATTGTGTGCAGCGTTTGCCTCGCTGCTAGCAAACCCGGTATCGACAGTCCGAGGCATGTGTGGCACATGCCTCGGACTGTCGATACGCGGTAGATAGTAGACTAGTAGTAGTACTCTTTTTTTGTGTCAACAGACTGTACAGCGAGGCATTCGTAGCACATGCCTCGGACTGTCGATACGCGGCTTTATAGCTCATTATATTAGAAAAATCCTAGTTTTCAAGTATTTGAGAGCAGACAACCGCAAACAGATGTATTTGAGAGTCGACAAAAACTTTGAGATAACAGCTGATAAGTTATCTTACATGAAAATGAAAAATTGGCGCAAGCTCACATTTATTTGAAAAATTGAATGATATGAATATTCCTTATTAAAACATAATTAATAGAGTTTTTGCGTTGATAGTAACGGCATATTAGATTAACTAACATAAAAACTATTCATGTACATTACCTCATGTACAGGTTATAATGGAGCACTCCATGGTCCTACTTGATCGATAAATTCTTTTGCACGTAAACAAAACAATTGGGCTAGCTTCACCTATCAATATTTATTCAATGCAGTAAACCATTCTTTTTATTGATAAAACTTATGTATGGCAACTGGAAAAGTGTAGAACTTGAAATTTCCATTGCGTGTTTTATTTTTACAATCCAGAACACAAAAAATTCTCAAGGACATTATTTTAGGTTTAGCCCTATTTCCTTCAATGTTAATTCACTCAATTTTTCGCCGAAATGATCCGCCAATAGCGCCTCGATCGCCAAAAATATCCTTTCCACTCACTTGCACACAGCGAATAGGCTCTCATTCACAATTTTAAATTTTCGTTTCTAACTATAGTTTTGTCTAATTTTAAATTGTTTTGTTTTCTATAGTCTGTCCAAGCAAAGAAGAGCCTCTGGCAAGATGGGAAAATGACTCCAGCTTGGTAAATATTTGTCAAATAATTATAAATGTGGTCTTAATAGTAGATCAAACTGTTGCCTACAATTTGAGATCAAATTGATAATTTTTGAACCAATATTGACCGAGCTCGAGTCATTCTCCCATCTTGCCAGAGGGTCTTCTTTGCTTGGACAGACTATACATAATGTGACCTGTACTTTTTCTAGTATTAATAATGTAATTACAGAACTGTTGTTTTTCCAAGTGATTTGTAAATGCTTCTTTTTTTTGTTGTATTACAATAAATATTCTTGAATAGTTTTGGTTTTATTTTGTTTGTATGCAGTTATTGTTTCTTGAGAATATTCATGAATGTCTAATTTGCAGCATGCCGCCGAGACCTGGGCTCGAACAGGATGTGCAGCGGGCCGGTGACGGCCATGGTGGAGAAGGGCGGCGGGGAGGGCGCCTGCATCAGCAAGGTCTACTTCAATGACGGCGTAGTCAATTGTCCCTACAGCGGTTGCGCTGATGAGTGCGGCGCTAATAACACTGGTCAGTGGATAGTATTTTGTATAGAGACTGAAATAGAGAATGTACTAGAATCATAGTGTGGACATTGACTGTGTCACTTTTGATTGGTCAGCTCGGTCAGGTCCACCATAGTCTCATAAGATTCATTGCATAGATTTTTCTTACAGTTTTCAATTTTCCTGTAACTAGAAGTGATTGTTTACTGTAGTATTACATCTATATTTACTTATTCTACTTTTGTTTCACTTATTCTTTTAGTCTAATTTCATTTTACTCCATTACTTTTATTGTCTTTTTATTCTAACATCTTACGTTTACTTATTGTGCTTGCTTGTTCAACATCATGTTTTTTCTTTCCTTCTGTTGAGAGGGCAATTTATGGGATTTCATATCCTTGTGCCTTTATATGTATGTTTTGTAAGCTAAATAAATAAATATGATTTACATTGAAAAGAGACGTGAATCAGCTGTTATGTAGAAGTAAAAATTTTCCAACATAAAGTTCGCCCATGCCGCTTTCCCAGTACTATTTTCTATTAAAATAATACAAAGTAGTCAATACTAGAAGTAGATTGAATTTTTAATTTCAGAGGATTGATTACTAATGTTGTTCTTCCTGGAAAACGTTTGATAAATGAGAAAGTATTCCAAATCTTACAGTTAAATCCCATCCGAATTTGAATGTATGGCGGCTGGCGGGAATTTTTTTATCTCAATATACTGTTATGAAGCGTTTCACACCAATGGCCAGTCTCTAGGCTATAGTATTTTGTAATTAATCATGAGTCTCTGATAAATAATGTTCAAGTAGTAATTAAGTGGGTGCCCATGACTAAAGAAGTAGCGCAGGTAGAGTCTGTCTAAGCAAAGAAGACGTTTTGGCAAGATGGAAAAATGACTCCAGCTCGGTCAATATTGGTTTGAAAAGTATAAATTTGGTCTCAAATTGTAGAGCAGAATGTTTCCTAAAATTTCAGAAAAAATTTATAATTTTTGAACCAATATTGACCGAGCTGTAGTGATTTTCCCGTCTTGCCAGAATGTCTTCTTCGCTTGGACAGACTGTACATGTAGTCTACCTTAGCCGGCTTTCATGTTGATTTATTAATACATGTTAAATATTTAAAAAAATATTAAATTTTTAAAAAATATTTTTTTTAAAAGGGTACTCTGTTTGTAATTATTTTCAAAGTTTCTATTTTTAGACTTACGATTGCCTATATTTTCAATCTTTTCCGCTTCTTTCTATTAACTTACATCCCAGTACAGAAAAGACAAAAAAAAATTATAAGAGAAGTTTCATGTTTGTTTGCTGAAAAGTTTTTAAAGTGAATCGATAATATTGAAATCCTATGTTTATCTTGTTTATTTCTGGAACTTAAAAGTGGACTTTTATCGAAATTCAAAATTGTTTGTGATAAAATATTTTTGGAAGTGAGAAATTATAATTTTAAGTGAAAGTGGACATTGTAGATAGACATATAACCTACATCTTAAACCTTCATCATTTATCATCACTCATTCACCCTTTGCTTAAAATACTTGGAAACCAAGTCGCAATTGTAAAGAAAGAATAAAGAATGATGAGAAATATGCTTAATTGAGAAAACTAAGTCAACATGCATGATTTGTAACTTATCCGCCCCAATTTGTTTCTGAAGCTAGGATTGCGTGTTAAATGAATAACCTGTTATACTAATAATCCGCTAATTACGGGTTATTCATATTGGTTTTCTGATATTCAATCTGCTAATAATCGTTGAAATAACAGCTATTTAAACAACTACAAATAACGGTTATAATTAGAAATAACCATTACAATTTCAAATAACGTTACAATTACAAATAACCGGTACATCACACATAACCGTTACAATTACAAATAATCGTTACAACTACAAATAACCGTTACAACTACAAATAACCGTTACATTTATAAATAACCGTTACATGTATAAATAACCGTTACATTTATAAATAACCGTTACATACAAATAACAGTTACATACAAATAACTGTTAAAATTTGTTGCAGCAGGGCCAAACGGTGAGCCCAGCCTGAACACGAAAGTAACGGTGACAGCGGTAACGAGTATATTCCTGTCGTTCTTCTTCTTTCTGGGCTGCATCTGGCTGTGTCGCAGCTGCGAGGTGTTGTGCTGGAGTGTGGACGGCATGCGGCATCCAGTCGACACAACGAGACACAACGACGCAACACAACAAGACGAAATGACGCCGACCGCCCCACCACCAACCGCCTCCGATCACGACAAAGACCTGCCTCCCGCCTACGAGACGCTGTTTCCCGGCAGTTAGTGTTTAACTGCTGTGGTAGAACCACCGCCCTACCGGTTAGAGCTGCTAAGTACTGTTTTTAGTGGCGCAAAGTGAAAGGTGTGTTTAGTCGGTGTACTGTGTTTAGTCGCTGAAAAAGTCGGTGTACTGTGTTTAGTCGCTGAAAAAGTCGGTGTACTGCGTTTAGCCGCTGAAAAAGTCGGTGTACTGTGTTTAGTCTCTGAAAAGTAAGCTAAATACTGTCTTTAGTCGCTAAAAGTCGGTGTACTGTGTTAAGTCTCTTAAAAGAATGGTGTGCTGTGTTTAGTCGCTGAAAAAGTCGGTGTACTGTGTTTAGTCACTGAAACGTCGGTGTACTGTGTTTAGTCACTGAAACGTCGGTGTACTGTGTTTAGTCACTGAAAAGT
>CM029555.1:30854930-30904930 GCA_017141385.1 Sogatella furcifera | reverse complement strand
TCGGAAGTTACATCTATTTCTCTGATTATTAGCCAATAATATATTGTCCCTCGCACATCAGAAATGATTCGAGTGAGTTGAAGCAAGTAGTGTTCACGGAGAATTGTGTTTATTTTTGAGCCATGCTATTTTTCTGACTCATCCGATCATTATTTTAACGGTTTATTAATTGTTGAGCTGATCTTGAGATGAGGTGGGAGTGGAGAAGATAGAATAGTTAGTGCTTTTGTTAAAATTGGTTGATGAACCATTATGGGCATTATGCCTGTTGCACTCACCTTTGTATTTGATTGGTGATTATGGTTCTGATTATTAATAATATTTAAAGCTGACGACAAAAAAATTGGTTGGTTTTGACCTTTTGTCTCCTGCTTGTACCATAGAATAATAGATTTCTCTTATATAGTCTGTCCAAGAAAAGAAGACCCTCTGGCAAGACGAGAAAATGACTCCAGCTTGGTCAATATTGATTCAAAAAATAAGTTAATTTGGTCTCAAATTGTGGATCAGAATGTTTCCTACGATTTAGAACAAATCAATAATTTTTAAATCAATATTGACCAAGCTGGAGTCATTTTCTCATCTTGCCAGAGGGTCTTCTTTGCTTGGACAGACTCTACCAAGATGTTCTTTGCTTGTACGCTCCAACAGCTGATATTGTCAATTATTAGAGTTGTCATTCAGCTATGCCTAGGTTATGTACATGAAATCAAAACAGACAATTATAGATGTTATACATCAGCTGTTAGTAGGTTACATCACGTACAAGAGACAGACGAAACCGCCTAACATTCTGGCGTCTGCTCTAGTCATATTGTCTTTGGATGTGAGATGTAAAGCAAGAGTGTTCTTATCAATATTTGAGTAAAATTATTATCTGAATCACCCCTTTATTACTATAAATTTGAATTGATTTTGTATTATGTTCTTAGCTATTTTTTTCAGCGAAGAAGAAGAAGAAGAACTGTTTGTCCAAGGTTAACGACCCGTATATAACACTAACTGATGAATATGCATCAATCGGCCAATCCATCAGTTCACCACTCCCTATCAAAACATTGACTACAGACTTTATTCGTTCACCGGTATTTTCTTCTTCTCCTTGTTATTCTTCCTCCTCTTCTTCATCTTCTTCCTTTTCCTCTTCCACTTCACCACACAATGGTGCTCTGTGTAAATCGATAGCTGAGACCGGCCTGGCTGACTGGCCTAGTTTTCAGCCTCAAAACTACCCTACCCTTATTTTCTACTCCTTCTCCTCCTCCTCCTCATCCTCCTTCACCCTTTCTTCATCGTCTCTTCTTCTCTTTCTCTTCCCCTTCTTCTCCTCCTCCTTCTCTTTTTCCATAATCATCACCTGGTAACAGTATTGTTCAATTCTCTTCCAAAAAATACACTTACCAACCTATACGAGCAAGTTATTTCCATCAATCGAGAGAAAAACAAAGCAAATTACTCTTTCTATCTGAATATCTAAGCTTGTATGGCAGGGAAAATTTTCGTATTATGACGGGTCGACTTATCATTCCACGTTCTACAGCCCAAATATCGATCAAATTCAAGAAATTTCTCATTCTTCCGCAAAAGATGAACAATTATTTTGCATAATAATTTTTTGTCATAAATTTGATTTTTTTCAAATTTGTAATTATTTTAATGCGTTATATTGTAATCAGAATCTTCAATAACTCTATCTATATCTATTTAAGCGAAATGGCACTGACTGATTAATTCACTGACTGATTCATTCATCACCAGAACTAAAAATCCACTGAAGCGAATGCGTTCAAATTTGGCAGGCATGTTCAGTTGGACGTTTAGACGCGCGCTAAGAGAGGATTTTAAAAACTTTAAAAGGATACGCCAAATATTTTAGTTTTTCTAGAGTTTTTCGGCGTTTTCCTCATTTTTTCGAGAACCAATCGGTAGAAAATGTTGATATTTGTGGGGTAGGTTCAAATGTGGTCTAGAAATTTTGTGTTGAAATATTTTTGCAATCCGTTCAAGATTACGCCAGTAATCAGGTTTTCAAAATTGTAGATGTGTTGCGGGTTGCATATCTTCCGCTTTGATACGACCACTGAATCCACTTGAATCCTAACTGTAAATTGAATGGTTCAGCGAGATTATAGATGGCGGAGAGGCGGAGAAGGCGAGCCAAGCGAGCCTGCCGGCTAGTTTTTTATATTTTCACATTTTTCATACAAACCACTTGGATCTAAGTGGAGAATTCACCAACTCCACCAATTTAACACTTAATTTATTCCTAGCCACTGTGTAAGAATAGTTTATTATCCTCATCTATGAGAATATTTTTTTATGAATACTGCATCTATTCAATAAACTTCTCGTTCACTTCATGACGAAAATAATAGAGCGCCTTATCATTATTATTATTATCATCAAGGATATAAAGCGCTTCATCATTTAATAATAGTTGGTTGTATTGAGAATTATGAATTTGGTGACGTAACTGACTATCAGTCACAAGAGAAGATAGTGAGAGGAGGAAGAGGAGGAGGAGAAGGAGGAGGAGGAGGAGGAGGAGGAGGAGGAGAAGGAGAAGGAGGAGGAGGAGGAGGAGGAGAAGAAGGAGGAGAACAAGAAGGAGAAAAAGAAGAAGAAGAGAAAAAATAAAAGAAGAAGAAGGAAAAGAAGGAGGAGAAGAAGAAGAAGAAGAGGTGGGAGAGGAAGAAGAAGAAGAAGAAGAGGAAGGAGAAGAGGGAGAAGAAGACGAAGAAAAATAAGAAGAAGAAGAAGAAGAAGAAGAAGAAGAAGAAGAAGAAGAAGAAGAAGAAGAAGAAGAAGAAGAAGAAGAAGAAGAAGAAGAAGAAGAAGAAGAAGAAGAAGAAGAAGAAGAAGAAGAAGAAGAAGAAGAAGAAGAAGAAGAAGAAGAAGAAGAAGAAGAAGAAGAAGAAGAAGAAGAAGATGATGATGATGATGATGATGAAGAATAAGAAGGAGAAGAAGAAGATGATGAAGAAGTAGAAGATGATGAAGAAGAAGGAGAAAAAAAGAAAAAGAAAAAAGAAGAAGAAGAAGAAGAGAAAGAAGAAGAAGAAGAAGAAGAAGAAGAAGGTGATAGAGGAGTGAGAGAGTGAAATCACGTGATGTTTCTCGTGATGAGAGAGTATTTTTTCAGAAAAAGCCGGAAGGCTTTTGGATTTGAAGTTGCAACAACACCAACAACAACATGAAGCATTGAATGAACAACAACAGCAGCAGCAACAAAATAGAATGAAAAACACAACAAAATAAAACAAACAATAAACAAAGTGGAAGTGGCAAATCGGCGCTCAGAATAATGCATGTCATTGAAAGCCCAGTGGGAAGGTCACTCTGTGAGAGGAACAGAGAGGGAGCGAGTAGCAAAAAATTGATTGGAGAGAGATGGAAAGAGAGAAAAAAACGAGGTAACAGAGAATGATGACAAAATTAAGAGAGCTGGGGAAAAACGGGCTCAATTCATGGGAAATTGTAACGATTTCGGTCGTTTTGGAGTTTGGAGGTATTTTATGTAAAATTGAAGAAAATTCAGCATAATATGAAATAGTGAGCACATGAAGAACTTAATTTTACTCATTCAACAGGTTTGAAAAGACATTTGAAAGAATTCAAGCATGTAATGACATTTATTGCAGTCATTGAAAACTAATAAATGAATATTAACATGAGCTGAAGTTGAGTAAGCAATAAAATATGCCGAATAAAAATTGATATTTATAGCGTGGTACAGGTATCAATGTACTTCCAATATTCATTTAAATTCTACAGTTCCTTTAAAAATTACTGATAGCATATTGGATTTTCGTTTGATTGATTACTATTTGAGTTTCTTATCTCAGTATCTATAAGTTACTTATCTTACTATCTATAAGTTACTTATCGATAGGCCTACTGGACGTCTACACGGTTTCATACGTACATTGAGCGTTTATACTTGATCAAATGTCGTATTAAACTCCACTCAAATATCTACAAATCAACTCCGTCAGGACAGTCTGAAAGCGCTCTACGGAGCATATTATCAAGTTGAGAGCGACCTCAACTGAAACTGTTAAACTTTCGCGCTAACAGACCGTCCTGAGAGAGCTTAGTAATAGTGCTACGATATAGTATAATTTGCCTATGCTATGGTAATCTGTCCAAGCAAAGAAGACATTCTGGCAAGATGAGAAATGACTCCAGCTCGATCAAAATTAGTTCAAAAATTGAAAACTTGGTTTAAAATTGTAGATCAGAAGGTTTCCTACAATTCGAAACTAAGTTTATAATTTTTGAACAAATTTTTGACCGAGCTGGAGTCATTTTCCCATCTTGCCAGAATGTCTTCTTTGCTTGGACAGACTATATTGATACTCTTCTATTATATCAGACTAGAAGCAGGACACAGAATGGATGACTTTATCCAGTGAAGGGTAAAAATAAGGCCGCATCAACTAATCGTGAGTCACTTATCACTTCCGCAGTTAAAAGGTTAATAACTACACTGCATGATGAGTATAGTCTGTCCAAGCAAAGAAGAGCCTCTGGCTAGATGAGAGAATGACTCCAGCTCTGTCAGTATTGGTTCAAAAATTATCGATTTGATATCAAATTGTAGATCAGAATATTTCCTACAATTGAGACCAAAGCAATAATTTTTGAACCAATATTGACCGAGCTGGAGTCTTTTTCACATCTTGCCGAAGGCTCTTCTTTGCTAAGACAGACTATTCAACTATAGGATATTACATGATATAAAAGTGACATAACCTTCTGTCAATTTTCAGGACCTAACTTCCCTTTGAAATGTATTTTCCCTATTAAATGCATCTTCTTCTTCAATAAGATTTTCCCTTATGATTTTATATTAACGAGTTATTACTCACATCAAACAGAAATACATAGATTAGATGAAAAGGAGTGAAATAATATCAATTTATCGTTTTAATTCAGGCTACAAGATGAAAATAAATGTGATTGAAACACAAAGTCGAAAACATATCTTCTTTCCAATTTTAATTAGTTGATTTCAGAAATGAAGTTTAATTTCATTCTTGAAACTCAAATTATACACACATTTTGACTATTTTGCAGTATCCACTACAAACTAAAATATATTGAATTCAAAATAATTTACTTTTAGTGATATGCCAAATTAGTTTTTTGAATAAAATTTGTTTCAAACATTGAAACATCAAATAATGTTAATCATTTCATTTCATTTATTTAATTTAATTCATTTCATTCCATTTATTTCATCAAATTAATACATTGAAAGGAGAGAAAAAACAGGCATTAGCTCAAAACTTCTTCTACACCAATTTTGATTATAAAGTGTCCAAATTTAGGTTTAAAAGGAATTTAAAAGGTTTACAGAAGAAATAAAAATAAAACTCATAACAGACTGTATATATGAGCAGATTGAGACTGAAGAAAGAATACTTCAATCGTAACACAGTATATTGATTCCGCCATTACAACTCAGCTTGCTAGCTACTCACGGTCTCATTGGTCAGCCCCTCCCACCAAGAGGCGTGGCTAGCTCCTCACACCACGAGGCGTGCCTGTTTCGGCCAATCGGCTTCCTCCATTTTATTCAACCGCAGTTTCACTTCTGCTCTCGAACAAAAAAAGATGCTACACTAAATGGCTAGATGTACTGATTTTGTTCACTTGAAATTTTTATTTGTTCTTGGGTATTTGTGTTCTATTCAATAAAAACCGTTGGGAGGTTGGGAAGGAGGAGAATTTGACATTCATAAATATTTGTTGAGAAATCTCTGGGATTATTAATCAATAATTATAAATTTATTATTTTAGTGTAATGTTCAGCGGCTAATCGATGTATTTATTGATAAATTTGCATTTTTATACTCAGACCTGTATCGATTTTTTAAATAGAGTAATGGATTATTTCACTATTCATTCATGAGGCTAAAACTCTTGCACTGTCTCATACAATTCCAAATTCATGTAAAATAGGTGAACGGCATGCACTTGCACATAATAAACATCAGAATCATTACGTTATATACAACAAAACAATATTTAGTTATACAATAGTTTGTATTACCGGTATTTTGCTCATTAGAACCCTTATAAAAAATCATAGGACTGGCATTAGAATTTGGTTCTGTCAAATTTATTGGTCTGCAGAGTTGTTGGAGGAGAAGGACACATCAGTGGAGGGAAAATGTGAGAGAAGAAGAAGAAAAGATAATGAAGAAGAAGGAGAAGAAGAAGAAGAAGAAGAAGAGGAGGAGGAGGAGGAGGAGGGGGAGACGTAAAAATCGACTGACCTAATAGGCCTTGTTCCAAATAAAATAGGCCGTCTGCTCACTTCTTCTTCTTCTTCTTCTTCTTCTTCCTCTTCTTCCTCTTCTTCTTCTTCTTCTTCTTCTTCTTCTTCTTCTTCTTCTTCTTCTTCTTCTTCTTCTTGTATTTCCTCCACTCTTTCTACACTCATTCATCTCTCTCAAACTCTCTTCTCTCGGTCTCCCTTCATTTTTCTTCTTTTCTCCCATTATCAGTTCTTCTGCTACATTGCCCAATCTGTTTCGTCCAATATTAAATTGTGCTTTTGTGCAGCAGCCTGACGCTAATACATTAATCTCTCTTTTTTCGTTTCCTTCTATTCCTCATCCATTATCTTTCCTCTGGACACTGGCGGCTCGTACCCACGACACAGGTGAAGCGCCCGTATCTTTTACTATACAGCACTTCACCTATTTCGTGGGCACGAGCCGCCAGTGCTTCTGGTACTTCTCTTACTGTTCTCTCTTCAACACATCAACTTCTCTCAAACTGATAGTCCTGTAGCTGTTAATATTATCTTTCTCATTTGTATTAATATTGCAACTAGCTGAGATCTTGATATCGTGGACACTATCCAGTCAGTATAAAAAGTCGGTTAATTGCTTGCTATGGTATAATATATTGCTTGCAATGGTGACACATTATTCTCTCTATAATTACTCAATGTAATTCTCACATTATTGTTCTTAATTACTTCATATTGTAAACAATACTAAGATCGAATTTTTCCAACACAAATCGATTGGATCTTTACTCTTTTCACAGAACCGAACCGAATGGGAACCGAACACAAACCAAACTCGAATTTCATAAGCTAAATTTCAAAGACTACTTTGCAAGCTCCTACAGTATTTCTTAGCTACAGCATAAGCCATAAACTACTGAGTACTGGGTGATGAGTTTCATATCACATCACTCCCAGTCTCCCAATAAACCTTTCAACATGTAATGTTTATGATATACACAAAAGGAATGTGATGAAGAAAGAGAAAGAATATGTTGAGAGACCTCCTCCTTTCACTCGCCCTCATCCTCCTCCTCCTCCTCCTCCTTCTTCTCTTTTTCCTCCTACTTCCCCTTCCACAAACACAACACGAAACGAACACAAACCAAACACGAACCGAACACAAACAAAACACAAACAGAACACGAACATAACACGAACCCAACATGAACAAATCACGAACAGAAGACAAACCAGCCACGAACTCAATGCAAACCAAAGGAAAAGAATAAGGTTAATTTGTGTTTGGTTTGTGTTATGTTTGTATTCGGTTTGTGTTCTTTTCGTGTTCTGTTCATATTTTAATAATGTTGGTTTGTGTTCTTTTTGTGTTGTATTTGTGTTCGGTTCGTGTTTGGTTCGGGTTCGGTTCATGTTCTGTTCGTATTCTGTTCTTGGTATTCGGTTTTGCAGGCAACTAAATAAATTCTACCAATTTGTACATATTTGCTTTCAACTCAATTTGTAATCATAGCTACTACCGTCTAATAAATGAAGTGTGATACGACACTTCATAGCACGCAACGATTGTGTTTGGAAAGAAGAAGAAGAAGAAGAAGAAGAAGAAGAAGAAGAAGAAGAAGAAGAAGAAGAAGAAGAAGAAGAAGAAGAAGAAGAAGAAGAAGAAGAAGAAGAAGAAGAAGAAGAAGAAGAAGAAGAAGAAGAAGAAGAAGAAGAAGAAGAAGAAGAAGAAGAAGAAGAAGAAGAAGAAGAAGAAGAAGAAGAAGAAGAAGAAGAAGAAGAAGAAGAAGAAGAAGAAGAAGAAGAAGAAGAAGAAGAAGAAGAAGAAGAAAAGCTTTAATCAGTGTGTGATGATATTTTACAAGAAAATTCCTACGTTTCGGAGGCTTCTCACGTGTGTATTGAACAGCTTATAGTTAGTTAGCTATAGCACGTGTATAGCACGCATTGGGCCTAAATAATCTTGACGAAAGATAAACGTGAGTAAATACGCAGAGAGGGAGAGAGTGAGTGTGGTTTAGAAAGGGAGAGAAAGATTGAAAGTGTGCTCTCATCACTCACGTGCATCTTAGTAATGAAACCTGTAAATAGAGCATAATAAGTGGTAAAAGGTGAGCTTGTGCGTCAATTCTGGAGATTAGTAGGCTACGGGTTTAGTTTGAGTTGGTTTTCCCAAAATAAATTATCAAACCTGTAAGTTAAAATATAATCTGTATAATAGAATTGCAAATAAAAAGACAATGAGAATCAATTTCGGTTGTCGAGAGTATTGATTGGTTTGGAGTTTTCATAAGCAGTATTTTGTGTATAATATTTGAAATTTCATTCACTTTTATTGCAAATTATAAGAGGAAAATGATTCGCCTGTTATGATATCATCATTTGAAATGTATTGGTGGATGCCCTCGATCATCTTTCTAATAGAAAGCTGGTCTGACAAAACACACAGTCAATCAAATCAAATCAAATTTCATTGTTTACAACACATTGAAAAATCAAAAAATTGTACAAATTTTAATAAATTACAATTCAATGGTAATGAGCTATCGCAATATGTAATCAATAATTGAGAATGTTATTTGAATAATCACTACTATTTTGTTATTTATTACATTTTTATACCTTTTTTTGCATTACATTACCAATGATAAATTGATGAATCATATGATTATGAATTATAACAATGAACTTCAGTAGGACGTCGAAAATCCGGACCGTCGATAATCCGCATTCGTCTTCAGCAAGAAATGAAAAAAAATCACCATTTGCCCTTGCAATATAGTATATTACACTACAAGCACAGAAAGTAGGTGTTTACGGTATGAGGATAGTTTCCCGGGCGAGGCTTGCTGAGCCCAGGAATATGTTATCCGAATACCGTAAACACCTTTCTGTGTGAGTTGAGTACGATACTTTTCGCCACACTGCGGGAATAAGAATAATAAATATTGTATAAGAATGTTTGCGGCGATCGCTGATTCGAACTGAAGTAGGCTAAAGCAGAAAAGCAGTGCATTGTCGCCCGATCTAGCGGCCGGATAGGTAACTACCAGTCTCTTTCTGTGTGGTTCACAGAAAGAGACCTCTTTCGGAGCTAGTAGCAAAACCGCCTGTAAATGGCGTCTTTCGAATCTCTTTAGTGCACAGAAAACAGCTGCTTTTTGTGCAGTGTGGCGAAAAGTTCTTTACTAGATAGTGGGCGATAAGAGAAAACATACTGTAGTGGTCATCAAAGTGAAGGAAATAGTTCTTTTCTATTATTTCCTAATAGAAAATATACTATTTTGAAACAGTTTTTTCTCAGAAAGGTCATGCTGGCCCTTATTGTAATGTAATTTCAATAATTCGATAATCCGGATGGGATCCGGTCCCAATAAATCCGGATTATCGACGTTCCACTGTACTCTGTTACGGAGATTTTTACAATGTTCAAAGTGTAAAACGATTCATTCAATATGATTGCAGAATCAATTACACTGATTTGAACATTTTAATCAAAATTGGAATTGAAGAAGTTTTCTCATTCCTTTTAATTTTTTCTATGAAACAAATAAATAAACATTGTAAGGTCACAGTCCTTACTCTGTGCTATGATGCAGACATATTGTAATAACGATATTACATTATAATATTCAATATTAAATAATATCAGACACATTAAAATTGAATATTTTATAACAAAATGGTTTGACTTCAAGCAAAATCAGTTTGAATTGAATGATGAATTATTGCTTCTCAAGATTGAAATAATTTATGGAGCTTCTTAATAACTTACTCTTGATAATAATAAAAATTGAAAATGATCATTGATTGAAAATTGTCACTTTCAATCAATTTCGTTTCCGAATTTTCTTCAAATCAGTACACCTTTCTTGTCACAATGCATTATTGAAGATACCAGACTAGACAGACAATGGAATTATTGCTATGGTAGGAAATGCAGAATTTAGCGTCTAAAAGGGAAATCGAATTATTCGGGAGGGAAGAGAGAAGAGTGAGAGAGAGAGATAGTGTGAGAGGAAGAGAGAGAAAGAGTGAGTAAAAGAGACAGAGGGAGAGAGAGTTACAGAGAGAATAGGAGGAAGAGAATGAGAGCGATTGAATGCAATGACTGGTGGTGGTGGAGGTTGGCGTGATAGTACGGAAGAACAAAGAGAGCCAACCCATAGAACTAGTGTGTTGGAGAGAGAAAGTAGACTGGATTGAGAGCAAATATAGGCTAGTAGCAGTCAGTTCATTGACCCCTACAACTGAAAACTGTCGCAGTAATCAAACCACCATACAGCACATAGCAGAGCAGAACAGGCACTTGACTGGATAAAATCAGAGATAGAAGCTGATAAAATGAAGAGATAGTATCTATGAAATATGGGGGAGATAGTATCCATGTAAGAGTCCGTGAGATTTAATCTGAAAATTTGGTACACTTTTTTGGGTTTTTTTTATGAGAGATTGAGAGTTGAGTGTTTACTATCACAGATTGTTCAAATAAAATTCAAAATTTCAATTGATTAAGACTTTATATTGTCCTTAAATCGTGCTTTCCTACCTTTTCGAAAATTTTGTGAATCAGTTTTCCCTAAAAACGTTGAGAAACGGAAAAAACAAGGGCCCAAAGAATTTCCCTGAAAGATCGAAGTTTTACAATCGCACGTTATTGAATAATATTCCTGAATGAAAAAGCATTTAAGCATATAATATGACTTCCTACTAGACTGCATCAAAAGGTCAGAAAAAGTATCGAAATTGTATAGAATCGAATGATGATAAGTATTGTTTCGTGAGAGTTCCTGAAAATTCTTCAATAATTTCCCAATTAAATGTGAATAGTGAATCGATTCTTGCAATATCACGAAACAAATAGATAAATAAACATAGGACAGTGATAATTATAATTGATGTATGGAGAAGACCTTTACGCAAGATGACGGCTACTGAGTTGGATGCACAGGGTGGTCGTCACAGAGCGGGTGAAGAGGGGGGGGGGGCATGAGTATAGGTGACGCCAAAAAGTTAAGGCGGTTTCGTATGTCTCTTGTACGTGATGTAACCTACTAACAGCTAATGTAGTGCATCTATTGTCTCATTCCATTTCAAAAACATCATCTAGGCCTAGCTAAATGACAACTCCAATTGACAACATCGGCTGTTGGAGCGCTCAAGACGAAACCGACTAACTTTTTGGCGTCAAATATAACTATAACTACTACTATACTCTATATACTAGACTCTAAAACTATATACTAGACTCTAGACCCTATATACTAGACTCTATACTATAAAACATTATACTTCACTTCCGACTTGGCATAAAACGTATGAATAAATGGAACAAAATGTATTCTAAGTCGAAAGTTACTTGGGATAGAGTTTGTAGTCTACCTCACTCAAATTTATTATGAAGTAGTGCGGCGTTGAATATATGTTGCGCATCTATATAACAAGTAAGTATGATTTATATAACAATAGTAAAAAGTATGATTTAGTTGTGACGTCACTGGCCGATTGTTTGCTATGCATGGTTTGGTGTAAATTGAGATGAGATGCAGACCACACTCTCACTTAGACTCAGAGTGTGTGAGTTCCAATTTCAAAAGACTATTTTGAGCGAAGAGTATGTTGACATTTGAGTGTCCTGGCCTGGCTAGCTGGAGAGAAATTCTACTTTCCCACTCTCATTTTTTTCTTCTCTTTTCCCTTACATTTATCAACTCATTTATCCTCTTTCTCATTTTCCTTCTTCCTTTCCTCATTCAGCTCTCTGTTCTGTTCCAATAAGAATTTTCCACTTGAACTCTTCTCCAATGATTACTGTATTCGTTATAATTTTGTTTTTATTCTCCTTATTTTTTCCTACTACTCCTCCTCCTCCTCCTTATCTTCGTCTTCATCTTCATCTTCATCATCATCATCATCATCATCATCATCATCATCATCATCATCATCATCATCATCATCATCATCATCATCATCATCATCATCATCATCATCATCATCATCATCATCATCATCATCATCATCATCATCATCATCATCATCATCATCATCATCATCATCATCATCATCATCATCATCATCATCATCATCATCATCATCTTCTTCTTCTTCTTCTTCTTCTTCTTCTTCTTCTTCTTCTTCTTCTTCTTCTTCTTCTTCTTCTTCTTCTTCTTCTTCTTCTTCTTCTTCTTCTTCTTCTTCTTCTTCTTCTTCTTCTTCTTCTTCTTCTTCTTCTTCTTCTTCTTCTTCTTCTTCTTCTTCTTCTTCTTCTTCTTCTTCTTCTTCTTCCTCTTTCCCTTCTCCTTCTTTTCAACTACCTTTTGTTCTATAATCTTTCTCTCAATTTATAATATCTGTCTTGTACTCATCTCTAAACTAAAACGAAAACGAAGCAAGAAACAGGACATCATTAATAATTATTATTTCCTATTTCAACATCTCTATCATCTATTTTTCACTCACTCTTCCTCGCTTTTTCTTCTTCTTCTTCTTCTTTTGCTCTTTCCTTCTTTCTGTACTTTCCCCCCCACTCCTCCTTTCCTACTCCTTCACTCAAATCTAAAGGAAATTTGAGATATTTTCAAAAATTGTAAGAAAATCAATGCTCATTGCGAAATTTGAGCTTGTTAATAATTGCTTAAAATATGGCCAATAAGAGGTCGAAAAGTTGAGAGGCACAAACATTTCTTGATCAATAGTGGGAAGTGGTAGAAAGTCTCACTCTAAATATTTTTAATTGTTATTCTAGTGTCTACAAACCTAGCTCACAAATGTAGGGCCCCCGGAACTTTGACAGCTTCATTTACAATTTGTCCATTTTGACATGCCACTCAAACACTATCAATTTGTCCATTTTGACGTGCTCCTCAAATACAGTTTCCCTCTTCCATCACACTTTCTTCCTCTTGTTCTCCTTCTTCTCCTCTCTTCTTCTAGTATTGTTTTCCTTTAGCTCTCTGTTCTTCTCCTATCTCCAAATTAGAACGAGACGTCCGACAAAAATCGGAACGAAGCCAGTTTAGTTCTGTGTTTTGACATCTAGTCCCAGTGGAATCTACTGTGTTAAGAAAAACTATTCGAACCCAAGCCCCAAGTAATTTGTCATGTTAAATATACAATTTGTCATGTTAAATATACAATTTGTCATGTTAAATATACAAATTGTCATGGAATATACAATCAGTAGCACTTGAAAAAAAAAAAATGAAAATCAAACACCCTTTTAAAAAACTTTAAAATTATCAAAACACAGACATGTTTCGGCACATTAGGCCATTATCAATGTGGATAAAATAATAATGAAATAAGTAAGCAAGATTAAAAATTAAAAATATAAGTCTAAATAATATCATATGATATGTCTGTGTTTTAATAATTTTAAAGTTTTTTAAAAGGGTGTTTCATTTATTTTTCAATAATTTTAAACAGCCTTAAGTTTTAAAGTTCAGTTTTCAATCAGTAGCATATACGTTATTACGCAGTAGTAGAGAAGAAAATTGAAATAGACAAACGTAGTCTATATTACAATTTCTGAGGCAGGTATTAGATAATAATAGTGGTTGGTTGTTTATCACATATTTCATAATTATTATGACATAGAATACTGTATTGTAGCTTAATACCTACGAGGAGTAATACAATGAGTACATAATTATATAATAATATGAAAGAATAGTAGGCCTACTGTGTTATAATTTCAATGCCAACAAGAATACAAATCTTGTAATCGTGCTATCAGTCTTAGTAACAGGTTATTATACAGGTTAGGTGTAAGAATAGTAATTTATAATATGTAAATAGCCTTTAATTACCTATAAATAGCCTCAGTAGTAGCCTATGACCAAGTGACACATTTTTAGAAGGAGCACATTAATTTCAATATTTTTTCTAATAAATGGACTTCTTAAACAAATTTCCACGTGGATAGAATGATTTATTTTTATGAAACGTTTGCTTTCAGCCACAACGCAATATCTCATTACAGCTTGACTAATGCACTATTTGAACAGAATACAGAAATCATTACCATAAATGCAAATTTACTTATTGTTGTAAGTAATTAGTGTTGAAAGTGAAGACGTAATCCGACATTGAAACTTTTTAGAGCAACATACTTTTTAAAAGTGTTACAAAAATACTGAATATGGCTTAGTATAGGGGGGTATTACACGATAATAGTTCTATGTCATATTTCTATTATCAAACATCTATGATGATGAAATATTACCGTGTAATGATCCAAATATTATAAATGATCATATTCTATGTCATATGTTCTCCTTTAGAGAACATATTATAATATCTTTGATAATAGATGTATGACATAGAACTATTATCGTGTAATAGCGGCCTTACATTGTAAGTTATTATCATAGTATTATGAAGGCGCTAAAATTATCATGGAAAACTTCCTATGATCTAGGTCTTATTTTGTAGTAAGAACTGATATTATATGTATTAGTAGCTATGATCAATTCAAATTGAATAAACTTATTCACGTCTTATAATTAATTATGTAGATTGTATGAATACCGATAAGCTTATTATTGAATACAGTGGAATAACTTGTAAATGTAATGAAATAAATAATCGACTAAAACATTACTATAAACTTGAAAATTATAAGCAGGCCTATCGATAAATACAACCTACATTCTTCAAGGAATCCATATAAGAGCAGTGCAATTGTGCATAGACATATAGTCTACAAAATGTTGTGTTTTGCTAAGAGAGTAAGTTATACAGAGTGTTTCAGGAGGAATGTGCAATACTTCTCAGGCTGATCCTTACACCAAGTAGACAAAAAAGTGACAGGGAACCAACCCCCAAAAACGCTTTGTTACCGAGATAACAATGGCGGAAAATTGAGATTTTTAAAAATATTTTAATTTTTCCTATTTTTTTAGAGGGTTTAGTGAGGTTCTAAAATAATCAAATCTTATGTAAAATCAACTGAGGAATTCAATGAAACCAGTTCCAAGTTTGTAACTTTAACGGTTATTGAGATAATGGGAAAAATATGCTAAAAACGCCTTTTTTTAACAATAACGGTTATAACTGGATAAGGAATCATAAAATTGTATTTTTCATGAAAGGAAGTTGAAGAGAGTCGGATTCTAAAGAAAAAGTTGAATGGCGGCGATTGTGTAAATCTTACCCAAATCTCAGAAATGGCGATCAACGATCGCAAAATCGCTACTAAACACAAATTCATCACTTGTCCTATGTTTTGTCAATTTTCCGATTTTTGATCGCCATTTCTGAGATTTGGGTAAGATTTACACAATCGCCGCCATTAGGAACCACATAGCCACATAGGAATTGATTATTATGGAACTCTCACTAAGGCCTCAAAAAAATTAGAAAAATTAATATATTTTTTAAAATCTCAATTTTCCGCCATTGTTATCTCAGTAACAAAGCGTTTTTGGGGGTTGGTCCCATGGAACTTTTTTGTCTACTTGGTGTGAGGAATCAGCCTGAGAAGTATTCTTTATTCTTTCTTTACAATTGCGACTTGATTTCCAAGTATTTTAAGCAAAGGATGAATGAGTGATGATGAAGGTTTAAGATGTAGGTTATTATGTCTATCCACAATGTCCACATTCACTTAATAATTTCTCACTTCCAAAAATATTTTATCACAAACAATTTTGAATTTCGATAAAAGTCCACTTTCAAGTTCCAGAAATGAATAAGATAAACATTGGATATTGCACATTCCTCCTGAAGCACTCTGTATAATGATTATTCAATAGATTTTTTCCATTTAGCATACAAATCATAAATATGTGGGCAGAAAAGATATAATATCCCATATTATATTGTCCTTTTAACACCAAAATATGAGCATCAGTTGAATAACAACACAATGTGAGCACAGAGAGTAACATGAGTGAATCAAGTACTTATTTAGTTCCATACTATTCAAGTTTTGTTTGTTGTTGGTGTATTTGTACGTATGATGTTATCGATTCAAATTAAGTTCCATTCTCTCTGTTGTGCAGGGTCTGTTGTGAATTGGTCTCACCTATTCCAATGCTGAAGTCATCCCAATAACTTTTTCCGAAGCGAACATTCTGTTGTGTTGTGTTGGATCGGGTATGAATGCCCTCTAAGGAATGGAAAATATCTCTTTTTTGAAAATTGTCTGTGAGGAAGAAAATCAAAACTCGTTGAAAAGTTGTGAAGTTCATATATTCCTTTAATATGAAAGGAAGCTATGAAAGTTATTCATAGTAAATGAAAATACAAGATATTTTCAAACCTCAGATTAATTAAAAATCGAGATACCGGTCTCGGTTGCTACACCATTATCAATCTCTATTAAACTTTCCATTCAAAACATAGTGAAGTGAAATGAGTGACGGGTATAGTCCGACCAAGCAAAGAAGAGCCTCTGGCAAGATGAGAAAATGACTCCAGCTCGGTCAATATTGGTTGAAAAATTATTGATTTGGTTTCTATTGTAGGAAACATTCTGATCTACAATATGAGACGAAATCAATAATTTTTAGCCAATATTGACCAAGCTAGAGTCACTTTCTCATCTTGCCAGAGGCTCATCTTTGATTGGTCAGACTATAAAACTAACCCACAACAATGATACAACTATTGAGATCAATAATTAATACGAAATTTACGTTTTGTTACAGCTTTTCCGAATCTTTTCCAGTATTTTCTCGGATTGTAAGGGCGAACAATGCCCTCGGCCTAGCATTGAAGCAGAACAACGTCAATAATATTGTAATTGAGGTTATTTCCTGATTGATTTCTCCAATAATTGCTCTGCTGCTTTAGCATTGGTTCCAGTCCAATTTCAACGCAAATCAACGGCCTTCTGTCACATAAAAAGTCCTTCAAATCAAACCCAAAATTAGGAAAATAAATAACAATTATTTTTTTGGTGATTACAATTGTAGAAATTATCGAACGTTACACGCTGTATTTCTGATAGTAGACATTTTTATCATTTCGCAGTATAGTGATACAGAGTTCAAAATTGATGCAGGAAGGAATATATTTACATTTTCTTGCGGCTACAGATTTCTTCAAAGTTCTATATTTTTTTAAACTGGATCCTTGATTACTGAGTTCTGATTTATATTTGATACGAGCCATTGATCAAGGTCATGGATCGTCGCGAGCTAATTTCAATTACAGTCTGTCCAAGCAAAGAAGAGCCTCTGGCAAAATGGGGGAAATTACTCAGCATTGGTCAAGAACTATAAATGTGGTCTTGATCGTAGATCAAATTGTTTCCTACAAATTGATAATTTTAGAACGAATATTGACCGGACTAGAGTCATTCTTCCATCTTGCCCGAGGGTCTTCTTTGCTTGGACAGACAATAATTGAAATTAGCTTACAATAAGCTTAAAATTTTCTCGATCGCACAGTTCAACGTATTTCCAATTGTATTTTAAATTGAAATTGTATTGAAAGTATTTTAAATTGAAATTAGGATTATTGGTTCAAAAGAGTACGATAGAGTTTTGTAGAGAGTATTTGAAAGGTATCCCCTATTATTTTTAGATTTTTTTTTTTTTGCTGCGGATGATGCCCACATAAGTATTCCAATTTACTTGTGCGTGGGTAATGGAGTGTGCAAGGGTGATTTATGAGGTGCATAAACGACCATGCCTCTGGTGGGATTCGAACCCATGAACTGGTAGCGCTAGCGGACTGAAGGTTGTAACGCCCCAGACCACTCGGCCACCCCGGCCGGCAAATTGCCATTGAATTTCATCTTCAGAAGGTATTTGTCATCCAGAGAATAATTTAGACCAACCTTTTATCCATTAAGTTTAAATTTTGAACTTCAAATTCATTAACATCAAATTTTCACTTATTGATTCCATAGTTTCGTTCAATATATTGAAGGAATGTTAATACTCTTCAATACAGTATATGTACTATTATAGCTGACGACAAAAAGTTATGCGGTTATGTCTTCCTCTTGTGTGCTCCAACAGATAATATTGTCAATCAGATTTGTCATTTAGCTATGCCTAGATAATATTTTATTGAATCCAAAAGAGACAATAGATGCTCTAAATCAGCTGTTAGGTGGTTACATCAGATCAGCTAGAAAACTGCCCAGCTACAGCTATTAATAGGCTACTAAAGACTAAAAAACTCTGTTATGGATAACACCTAACTTAAAAAAATAAATTACAAAACCAAAAATAACATTTTTACAAGTGAAATAATACTCTGCAATTTCTGATAGTAGAAGCTTCAAAGGCGAGAGGAAACATTTTATTTCGATTAATTTTCCCAACACTTCTCTCCAGTTACCGGATTTGAAAACACGCTTCGAGTCTAATGATTCTGGAATAGAAACTGTGTATAATATCGTCCACGGCTTTACTATTCTAATATCAGGAATATTCTATTTAATACCTGCAGCAGTAACTAAGCATCAATAAAGTAAGCTTTTGCGAAGTGCATTTATTTTCAACCGGGCAACTAGATGCCGGAAAATCGGAAAAATCGTGGCGTGGCGTGACTTCTCCAACGGCAAGGCTTTTCTATTCTGGGAAATTCCTTTCAACCGAGTGAAGACTGCCACATTGCTGTAGTTTTTCCTAGCATAGTTTTCTTCTTCTTCTTCTTCTTCTTCTTCTTCTTCTTCTTCTTCTTCTTCTTCTTCTTCTTCTTCTTCTTCTTCTTCTCCTCCTCCTCCACCTCCTTCTTCTTCTTCTTCTTCTTCTTCTTTTTCTTCTTCTTGTTCTTGTTCTTGTTGTTGTTCTTCTTCCTTGTCTTCGTCTTCTTCTTCATCATCTTCTTAATCTTCTTCTTCTTCTTCTTCTTCTTCTTCTTCTTCTTCTTCTTCTTCTTTCTTCTTCTTCTTCTTCTTCTTCTTCTCCTTTCCTTCTTTTTCTTCTCCTCCGCCTTCTCCTTCTTCTTCTTCTTCTTCTTCTTCTCCTCCTTTCCTTCTTTTTCTTCTCCTTCGCCTTCTCCTTCTTCTTCTTCTTCTTTTTTTTTTCTTCTTCTTCTTCTTCTTCTTCCTCTCCTTCTTCTTCGTCTCCTACTTTCCTTCTTCTTCTCCTCCTTCCCCTTCTTCTTCTTCTCCTTATTCTTCTTCAAATATTCACTGCTTCAAACTCTTTCGTTTCTTGGTTTTTGTCCTTACCTCAATACATTCTTAAATCGATCAATGTATCTCTCTTACTCTCTCTTCCTCTGTCTCTATCTTCTCCTTTCTCTTCTCCTTTCTCCTCTTCCTCTTCTCCTCTCTCTCCTCCCCTCTCTTCCTCTTCCTCTCCCTCTCCTTCTTCCCCTTCCCCTCTCTTTTCCCCTACTCATTTTCTTCTCTTCTCTCTACTCTTTTCTTCTCTCTCCTCCTCTGTCTTTCTCTTCCACTTCTCCTCTCTCTTCTCTTTTTTCCTCTCTGCTTCTCATTTCTCTCTCTTCCTCGTGGAATTCGATGAGAATAATAAAATGTTGAAAAATATCTGCATTGAGGATGATGTTAATAAATAGCGATAGATGGCATGTCACAATAAACTATAAAGTTTCATGTCTGCAATTCTATTGGCATTTCTTTTAGAATAGGATTTTCCAAAGGAAATAGTGCAGCTGATTTATTCTGATTTGAATAAATTATTGATTGTATGAATCTATCAATATCACGGCTAGATGAAAAATACAAGAGATATTGGAAATATTGAGATCCTCTAAAAAGAATATCTATAACTATGGAAAGGAAGTCATAAAATGATTTAATCATTTCGTTCCTGCGATTTTTGATGGTAGAAAAACTGTCAAATAAACCCAACAAGTACAAGTTAAATAGAGTCCCAACTCTGTTTTCCATGTAAAGTTCACAATTACAGTGAAACCATGAGGTAGAGGAGGAAGAGCATGGAGAAAATTATACTATTACACTTCGTTCAATTATTCAGAGCAGTTAGTCCAAGCAAAGAAGACGTTCTGGCAAGATGGAGGAATGACTCCAGCTGGGTCAATATTGGTTCAAAACTATGAAACAATATAATTATAACTATGAAACAATATAATTATTTTGTTTCTCAAAGTTTTAATCATAGGAAAAACTATGAAATAAACATAACACGACATTGGACAGTTATTGAAGACACAAGGATGATGACAACATTGACAATATTTTGGTTGAAGGACCGACGACTATGTTTTTGCGTTTCATGTGATGTGTACTACAGTCCGTCCAAACAAAGAATACATTCTGCCAAGATGGGAAATCGACTCCAGCTCAGTCAATATCCGTTTAAAAATTATAAACTTTGTCTCAAATTGTAGATCGAAACGTTTCCTACTATTTGAGACCAATTTTTCAATTTTTGAAGCAATATTGACCGAGCTGGAGTAATTTTCCCATCTTGCTAGAATGTCTTTTCTGCTTGGACAGTATGTACTGGCAGTTTGGCCTGTTTAGCAGTTAGTGGCTAACAAGAGTGCAAGGTCATGTGTTCATTGTGAGGCGGTTGACAATGACAATAATAAATAACTGTTGTTACTCCGTCCGGTCAGCTGACCGATGTGCACAAACGACAGACTGTCTGCAGACTCCTGACAGAGCGAACAGTACATTACAACAATCTTCGTACAGTGCTATACTGGATATTCAATAGAATCACTAAGTCCAACACCTACCACCTACTATTCTTATATTCTTATTATAGATTATTCTATATGCTATTCTTGTATAGTTAGTCTATGCTAATAGCATCAAACTTGAAATTTCAGGGTTTTAATGCATCTGTTACTCCTGACAAAACAAACAATTGATTATGGTGTTGTGTATCCATTCTTTTTCCCACTTTAAAATTTAAAACTCAACAAAAAACACTTATAAATGGAAATAAACTTACTTAATAGTAGTTACTATAGTTTCGACCTGTTGTGTGGCCATCTTCAGACTGAACAGTAAACTCTGTTCTGTTAGGATACTCACCCACCCTAATAGAAAATCTGCACCACAACTTAAAATCCAAACAACATAGAAACAAAAATAGTACAGATAATGACAAGAAATTCATCACAATCACCTACCACAACAAAAAATCACAAAAAATAGCATCATCCTTCAAAAAACTACATTATAAAATTGCTTTCAAAACAACAAATTCACTAAGAAAACATTTGCACCAACAGCCAAAAAACAACCAAGTATTTGACCAACCAGGAATTTACAAATTAAAGTGCAATGAATGTAATAAACAATATATTAGGCAGACAGGCAGAAATTTCAATTTGAGATTCAGAGAACACATCAGGGCAATAAATCATCCAACATCCCATTCAAATTTTGCTGACCACCTCATAACATCCAACCACACATATACTGACATAAACACCAACCTTGAAATTCTCCACATACAACAAAAAAGCAGAAAATTAAACATATTGGAACAATTTGAAATTTACAATCACACAAAACAGTTTCCCAACAATATCCTAAATGATCAATTGAACATCTCATCCCACACCCTTTTTGACAAAATTCACCAAAATTCAAAATTTCCGCCCTTATAACAACTACACCCCCACACCACTATCCCCACCCTTTTCCTCCAACCACCTTCCACAACATAACCTTGAACAGATTTTACTGTTCAGTCTGAAGATGGCCACACAACAGGTCGAAACTATAGTAACTACTATTAAGTAAGTTTATTTCCATTTATAAGTGTTTTTTATTGAGTTTTAAACAATTGATAATAAACTTACATTATCAGTTATTTTTCATTTAACAATACAATCTTTATTTAGATTTTGGGATGAAATTTGCAAAAAAAGTCCCATTCAATCAGTAGATAGATGGTTTCAAGTATAGATATACTATATAATCATAGTACGGCCAATGCTGTGAAACGCTTTATAACAACAGTATGTTGAGACTACATTTTTATCCCCAAGTCGCCATTCTTATGCCAAGTTCTTGAATTATGGAGTGAATTCCAACTAATTCATCCATTTTTCCAACTTATCTTAATAGAAATAACTCGGAATAGAAAAAAAGAAGTATCAAGATTAATCAATTTTCTATAATTTAAAATACGAGTTTCTTCACTTTTGATTTTGATTTAAAAGCTTTAAAATGTTAAAAGCATTAGAAGTGAATATCTATTTATTTAATTACAATTATACAATAAAAGGAACGAAAATGCAGGCAAAAAATATCTCAAAAAACATATGAAATGAATGTAAATCTTATGAGACTTGGCGAAAAAATGACGGTCTTGAACAAGCTGACAAATGAAAATTGACACAGTCATGCCCGGTTCTTCCAAGCACACTCAAATTTGAGGGACCCTCAAGTTTACTACATATCCTATAATTATAATAGAAAATGTCAGCTGTTCATCGAAATTTGAGGGTCCCTCAACTTTGAGTGTGCTTGGATAAACCCGTCATCAACGTCCACCCTATGATTATACAAATATACAATATAAAGTCTCTATCGTTTCAAGAGTAGCCTATATAAGAATCCTCACATTCCCGTTCTACAGCGTAAATTTTATTAGTAACTTCCCGTTTTTAGATATTTTTTCCGACAAATGCTTCACTTCACATCAAGGTGAACAGAGTTGCATTCCATTCGAAAAACCGAGAGTCTGGTGTGAAAAAATCGCCGTTTATTGTTGAATAATTCGCCATTGTTTCCAAACAATTATCATTATTCATATTAGACACACACAATATTTTGTGAATTCTGACGCCTGTTAACTGTTTCCCATCATGTGTTTCATAAATACAATCATTCGTGCATTTCGAGGCCTTTTCGTTCATCCAGTTGCACCTCCCCAAGTAGAGGCTTTCTTTATATCCTTGATTGCTATCATGTCTTCTTTATCATTCATAACATTTATCCAAACGAATACAGAGAAATGTTTGGGATGCTGAGTTTCAACTATTGAGAGTTTTCAACAATAAAAATTTCATTTACACTCAGAGATGGAACTAAAAAAATTGAACTTAATACCTACTTATAATCTTTATGTACTGAAGGCATTCTTATTTAATGAAAACTACTTAATAATATTGTAATATTGTCTTATTCTATGCAAATACTTCAATAATAGAATTTTTTTCGTTACAATATTGTTGAACTGTAAGAATTTTTCAACTTTCCCGATGGAAGAATTATTAGATATTGCTGTTCACCAACTGCTGGATAATTATAATTATTTGAACAGTTTTATTCAATGCTTGCAATTTATTAGTACATTGGTCAATATTTGCAGTTGCCGGAGTGCTTTATCTATTTATCTAGCAATACATTATGGAAATTCTAATTAATTATCATTATTATAGCTTTCCTTAAAGTTTGAAAAGCCTGAATTTATATTACTTTAGGACCCATTTATATCTTTGAGAATGGTTTGATTCATTTTTAAGTCTCGTACTGACGGGTCACCCTGTCTGTATAGGCCTGTAATTGGGTGACCTATGTGTCCTGCATTTGAATTATTGCACCCAGAGCATAATGGAAGAGTAGTTGGGAGCAGGAAACGAATCGTTTAGTTTTATTTTAACCAACATCAGTCATGGACATCAGAGGATGCCAGAAAACATAGGCCTAACAGGAAATTATGATTATTATTATTATTATAAAAACATTTCATAATTTACCAAATTCACCTATACTACTGACAATGATCTTTTTTTATAAAAGCCATCAACTATGAATATTTTTTCTTCCTACTTCATAAGTAAGTTACGGTACTCCAATTTCTATAAAATCTTTAATAGATGTTTTCGCAAACAATAGTTTTCTTCAATTATTGGTCTGCTCTGTTTTTTTATTTAAAATAATCGCATCAAAGTACCCTTTTTGAATTATTTTTTCAATGCATTACATGTTTCAACTAATTATAGTCATTTTCAAATACATATGAACAAATTAATAAGTAGAAAGTAGGCATTGGAGAAATAATTCAAAAAGGGTACTTTGATAATTATCTAAAATAAAAAACAGTGATAAAAGTAGCCCTAAGATTAAGAGAACATTAAGATGGTCTGCTCCTTGTAAATAGAGAGCTTAGAAAAAATATTTCAGCAGTAAATCAGCTGAATAGTAAGTTACTGACTAGAACTTGGAGATGTGTGGAAATCATTGAAAGAATAAATGAGTAAAATCATTAAAAGAATAGAGTAATCTACTTGAGAGAATACGAGACTAAACTTGATGCTTAAAGACACTCACTTGTCAAATCATTCATAATTTTGAATCATCAAATTCTGATAATATTGAAATTGTGAGATTACTACTTACTATCTATTCCTTGATTTATTCTTCTCAATTGATCAATTTACTGCTACCGTATCATATTGATAGTTCTAATAGTAGGCTAAGATGCTTTTTGCTTGGGTTTTATTCACCCATAGAATATTTCTCAAAAAAAAAAAAAAAAAACTAGTCCTAATCAACATACACTCATACACATTAATTAATTTTTAACTTCAGTGTATATTTCATGTAATTTCCGAACTATGCTTGATAGACTGGAAAAACCATCATATTTTCACCATATTTTCCATTTTTTCCCTCCATAAGACTGGACTATTTTAGCAGTCATAACTCCTTCAAACATCATATTCGAGGATTGTTAGATTATAACTTACGTACTGTACATTCCTGAATTTATTCTTCTCAAATGAGCAATATACTAGCTTTATATCATTGATTATCTACTCAAATAAATAGGACCCTGGAAAATGTACTATTCTTACCAAAATAGATGCTCTACTGAGTTCTGTTGAATAATGTACAATTTTTGTGAAAAGATGAATGGAGGTCACCTAATAACGTGGAAATTCCCAATTACTATCAATCATCTCTCTCATGTGTCTCTCTCAATGGACGAAAGGAAGATGCCAAGGTCAGGCCACGGTCAAGGATTTTCTCTCTCTCTTTATCTCTCTCAATCTCCCACTCTTTCTCTCTCACTCACTCTTCATCTGTCTTGTTTGCCTCAATCATCAAATCATCATCATTCACCAAATTACATAATAGCCGTCATATCAATAATATTAATCAAACAAGCATTACACGTGAATTCTGTCTTCCTGTAGAGTTGCTGTTTTCTTTTTCTATCCAACTATTTTCATTATTTCTCATTTTTACAATAATTTTTTTCAGGTTTCCTTTGATTCTAGTTCTGCTTCTGATAACGATTCATTCATCCTATTTGGGCTCGTGTGAAACCTAGAAACCTTAGACACTGAAAACCTTTAAAATAGCTTCTAGTAAAAGAGTTGATAGGCCTAAGAAGTAGCTAAGTGACATGGAAATGAGCTTCTAACATGAATTGCTACATGCTACTATGTTCTACATACTACATGCATACTACATGTATATTGAACAGACATGTTCAATCAAATAAGACATTCTGGCAAGATGGGAGAATTTTTCCAGCTCGGTCAATATTGGTTGGTTCAAAAAGTATAAATATAGTCTCGAATTGTGGGAAATGTTCTGATATACAATTTGACACCATAATTTTTGAACCAATATTCACCGATCTGGAGTAATTTTCCCTCCTTGCCAGAATATCTTCTTTGCTTGGACAGACTTTAGATGATGTGAAATGGACATGACATGAATTTCTACATAGGCTACTACTAGATACCACAAGCTACATCCTATGTCAGACTTGCTTGCTATTTGGTAGCAGCTATTCGATAGCAGCTGGTAAAGTAGCTTGGTGTGATACATGATGATAATACCATGCTACCATTGTGTACTAAATAACCATTTATGTGTTTTAAATATAAAATGAATCAAATGAATTATTTGACAATACAATATTCTCAAGTTGATCATGTACTCCATAAACAATCCACTCTACTGTCTAGTTTAAAAGCATATTTTTCCAAAGATAATGGAGATTAGATTGAAAGTTTGTTTTTAATTTAGTTTTTTAAAAGTTTCGTTTGGTAGCTAATTGGAAATTAGTTTCCCAAACAACCAAATTCATCACCCACGAATTTCCATTCCACCTCACTTTATTGACCCACCCCCCACACACACGATGAAAGAGAAACTTTTCTATTGACAGGAAACACACACTTACCGTCAGTCACAGTGCTGCTGTAGACAGGAAGCACGCATCACACCGCAAGCAACGCAAAAGCTACTGCGTTGCTTATGAATTAATACTGATAATTGGAGCACTCCTTATGGTTTTTTGTAATAACACGTGGAAGAAACGAAAGTTTAGTATTGGATTGGGAAGTTGGGGTTAAAATATCACACGTTGAGTCTTGTATGAAATGACTATGCGTCAGGGAAGATTTTCACTGGTTTTTAGTACTTTTTAGAGGGTTTTCAAGTTGTTGTTGAAGGGTTTTTTCGTAGGCCTTCTTCTCACACGCCACGGGAGTCAGCCAACGAGCGTTTGAAGCCAGTTTGAGACACTCGACACCCTATATATGTAGACATGCGTCAGATGACGTATGTAGTGACGTCACAGCCGGCGTTGCCACGGCAACCGAGTCAGCTTCAACGATCGGCTATGACGTCATTGGTGGCTGGTCGCCTAGGCAGCGTACGTCAGCACTTTCTTCCATCACCGAAATTCGCATTGCTGTAGGTCTTCTCCAGCAGCTTTCACCATCACCCTTTTCTCTCTACTCTCTCTCTCTCTCTCTTCCCCATATTACTCTTTCTCTCCAGCATCCTTTCTTCTTCTTCCACTTCTACCTCCATCACATCCCATTCTGAAAGCCCCAATGCACTGAATGCATAACTACTTTCCATTGTGTGCACCACCCACCACCTGACTGTCAATGTATTCTCATACATAAACATTCCGATACAGTATTTGTAGATGTATTGCCAATGTTAAGTTATTGATTATAGTTTGCAGTACATGTATTCGATGGTATTGATATTGAGTATGATATAGCCTTCACAGTATAAAGAATGTTTTCAACTTTGTTATCTATTTTAGGGCTGCTAATAAAAATGAGAAATCTCAGCGCCATTTTCGACACAACATGTTTCGTACTCTTTAAGCGTGCTGTACACCGGGACAGTTGTGTCGGCCAGTTAAAAATCTGTAGCCAATACATATTACAGCCTTTGTCTTGTCATTGAGTCAAACAACAACAGCTGTGATTGGCTACGGATATTCAACTGGCCAACACTATACTGTCCTCGTGTAGCCTACAGCACGCGAGTAATTTTCAAAATAAGTGTGGATGAGCAAAATGAAGAGTATGAAATTTTATTAGAGTAATTTCCAAATGTAAATTAACAAAAAACTACCACTAAGATCTGAATGTAGTACCTAGCATAGATGAGGCCATCTCATCTGCTCCGTGGGCGCTCCAACAGCGTATGTTGTCAACTAGAGTCATCATTAAGCTAAAACTAGATGCTGTTTTTGAAATCAGAAGAAACAATAGATGTTTTACATCAGCTGTTAGTAGGTTACATCACGTACAAGAGACAGACGAAACCGCCTAACATCTTGGCATCAGCTGTACCACTAAATTTAGATCTTAGTGGTAGTTACTTTGTTAATTTACACTTGAAGATTACTCTAAAGAGTGTGAGACATTTGTGTTTATATATAAATACCAAAAGGGTGCTGGAACTAAGTATAATTCTATTACACATACATTGTTAGCCATAAAATTTATAACAAAGTAAACAGAATTCATTGAATAATATTATTCTGATATAATATTATTAGGGTATAGTCTGTCCAAGCAAAGAAGACCCTCTGATAAGATGGGAAAATGACTCCAGCTCGGTCAATATTGGTACAAAAATTATTGATTCGATCTCAATCGTAGGAAACATTATGATTTACAATTTGAGACCGAATCAATATTTTTTGATCCAATATTGACCAAGCTTGAGTCATTTTCCCATCTTGCCAGAGGGTCTTCTTTGCTTGGACAGACTATATCGTTGCTCACAAAAGCAGCTTGCCTTACGATTCTACAAATGCATTACAATCTATAAAAGAAAGTGATATACATATTACTTGAAGAACATGTATTCAATGCAATATAAAGCCTATATATAAAGCCTGAATAGTACATTGTAAAATATATAGGTAGTTATATCACGTATACAGGGAGTTGGGAGTTTTTATTGTAATTAGCGCTCGATTGAAGCTGGGTTTTGCGTCACAGCATAGAGGCGTGGCTTCTGGCTGTTCAATTGATAAACAAAAACAGAAGCGGGTAATTTGGGATTGAAAGGGAAATATTGGAGATAGAGAGAGATCATGGAGGAGTGATTTTCCAGTATTTATGAAAGTAATATTGTGGTACAAAATTAATTTAAGACCAAATTTATAATCTTTGAACCAATATTGACCCAGCTGGAGTCATTTCCTCATCTTGCCAGAATATTTTCTTTGTTTGGACAGACTATAGGTAATTCATTTTCAAGTTCTTCAGAAATTAGAATACAAAGCAGACAAAAAGCTCTTTATTTGGAAAAATTGCTAAAAGATGTGAAATCATATCTCCTCTGAATCCTGATTTGAAAAGTTCAATTTCTCTCAAATGTCTAATAATTTTTAAGTATTCTAAATCTATTTTCAATCACTACTCTCAATTTTCTTCTATTCCCCTCCACTCTTCTTTCCCTTCAGCCCCATTCTGCTTGAATAAAATTACTAGATATTATTGTCAAAAAACAGATTTGTAAAAAATCGAGATACCGGTTTCGGCTGTTCCACTATTACCAATCTCTGGTAAACTAGATAGAAACTAGGCCTATCTGGTTTAACAGAGATTGATTTTGGTGTAGCAACCAAAACCAGTATCTCGTTCTGTAATAAATCTTAGCTTTGACAATAAAATGTAGTATTCTCATTCAAGAAGAAAGGGTGGATGAAAAAAGAAAGGTCAACTAAACTTATTACTTGCTAACGAGATGGTAGCCACTAACTTACCAGCTGATGTTTTAAAAAATAAAACTCAAAATAAGTTTTTTATTATAATCAGCTGGTATAGCTGACACCAATAAACTTGGGCGGTTTCGTCTGCTCCTTGTCCGCTCCAACAGCTGATGTTGTCTTGTCATTTATATTCAACTTACTACTTAGATGTTTTTGGAATCAAAAGAGACAATAGATGCTCTACATCAGCTGTTACTAGGTTACATCACGTACAAGAGACAGACGAAACCGCCCAACTTGACTTCACTTTTTGAGTGGTTGTTTAGGGAATATTGTGGTAGTTATCCATATTAGATGAAAAGACAAGATGTTTTCAAACCACTGATTCAACTTGACTTTAGCTATCTTAGCAGCTATCCCATTGTCAGCTAGTAAATCGAGATAGATATGACTACATCTCTAGGAATCAGTCAGAGAAGTTTGTCGGTCTATTCCAGAAACACCCGGTTTATATATATGTAAATAAACATGTATAATATACAGGGTGTTTCAGGAGGAATGTGCCATACTTCTCAGGCTGATTCCTTACACCAAGTAGACAAAAAAGTTCCATAGGACCAACCCCCAAAAACGCTTTGTTAAAGAGATAACAATGGCGGAAAATTGAGATTTTTCAAAATATATTTATTTTTCTAATTTTTTAGAGGCTTCAGTGAAGTTCCGAAATAATAAATTCCTATGTAAAATTAGCTGAGGAATTCAATGAAACCAGTTCCAAGTTTGTAACTTCAACGGTTATTGAGATAACTGGAAAAATATGCTAAAAAACGCCATATTCCAACAATAAGGGTTATAACTGGATAAGGAATCATAAATTTGTATTTTTTATTAATGGAAGTTGAAGAGAGTCGGATTCTAAAGGAAAAGTTAAAAGGCGGCGATTGTGTAAATCTTACCCAAATCTCAGAAATGGCGATCAAAAATCGCAAAATTGATAAAACATAGTAATGGTGATGAATTTGTGTTTAGTAGCGATTTTGCGATTTTTGATCGCTATTTCTGAGATTTGGGTAAGATTTACACAATCGCTGCCATTCAACTTTTTCTTCAGAATCCGACTCTCTTCAACTTCCATTAATAGAAAATACAATTTTATGATTCCTAATCCAGTAATAACCCTTATTGTTGAAAAATTGCGTTTTTTAGCATATTTTTCCAGTTATCTCAATAACCGTCAAAGTTAAAAACTTGGAACTGGTTTCATTGAATTCCTCAGCTAAGTTTACATAGGAATTTATTATTTTGGAACCTCACTAAAGCCTCTAAAAAATTTGAAAAATCTCAATTTTCCGCCATTGTTATCTCGGTAACAAAGCGTTTCTGGAGGTTGGTCCCATGGAACTTTTTTGTCTACTTGGTGTAAGGAATCAGCCTGAGAAGTATTACACATTCCTCCTGAAACACCCTGTATATGTAAACATATATGTAATAGCCTATACGTGGTTACAATATACTACACCCACACGACACATTACTATCACCCAGTTCATCTGGTGAAACTACATCGTAAAACTGGTGAAAACATCGTAGGTGGAACTACGTCAGCAGAATTCTAACGCATTGGGGATGTAGAGGGGGGAACGATTCCATCCCACGCCTCAGTATTTAATCACAATCTATCTATTAAACCATGTTTAAGCATGCTATACCAGATAGATAATAAAACACACAGAGTCGTTAGTTGTTATGGGTTATGACCATGTTGTAGTGGGGTGGGGTGTTGATAATATTCCCCGATGATGATGATGATGTTGTTGTTGTTGTTTGTGATGTTGATGCCTTGTGTAGTAGTTTTACCACCCCCCTTGAGCAACCCTTTTTTGGTGGGGGGGCGAGAAAATATCGATTGACCAAGCGCACACAGTGTAGTGTTGTAGGGACTTGGCTAAGCTCGAACTTTGACATTTTCCCGGCCATCTAAGCACCCGCCCACCCCCTCTCCCTTTGCTCTCCCACGCATAGTTTTCCCTTTTCCCATTTCCCTTTTGCTTTCTCCCTCTCTTCGTTTCTCCTTTCTTTCGCTTTCCTTTTTCTCCCTGACCTTAGCCTCAACAAGGCACCTTGCATGCAGTAACAGCAGCTTTTGTAGTCAGCTTTTTTACCTCAACTGGATTCCTCCTTTATCTTTATACCTTCAACTTTCTTCTCAGTTTCTAACTTCTTTTTCTTCGTTTTCTTAGTACACATCACTTAGTACACTTCGGACTGTAGTACACATCACATGAAACGCAAAAACATAGTCAACCAAAATATTGAACACAATATTGTCAATGTTGTCATCATCCTTGTGTCTTCAATAACTGTCCAATGTCGTGTTATGTTTATTTCATAGTTTTCTTCTATGATTTAAACTTTTGTTTCATAGTTTTGAACCAATATTGCCTCAGCTGCAGTCATTCCTCCATCTTGCCAGAAAGTCTTCTTTGCTTGGACTAACTGCACTGAATAATTGAACGAAATGTAATAGTATAATTTTCTCCATGCTCCTCCTCCTGTACCTCATGGTTTCACTGTAATTGTGAGTTTCACATGGAAGACAGAGTTAGGACTCTATTTAACTTATGCTAGTTTATTTAAAAGTTCTTTTACCATCGAAAATCGCAGGAACGAAATAATTAAATCATTTTATAACTTCCTTCCCATAGTTATAGATATTCTTTTTAGAGGATCTCAATATTATCAATATCTCTTGTATTTTTCATCTAGCTGAGCACACCATGATATTGATAAATTCATACAGTCAATAATTTATTCAAATCAGAATAAATCAGCTGCACTATTTCCTTGGAATATCCTATTCTGAAGGAAATGTCTATTAGCAGACATGAAACATAGTTTATTGTGACATGCCATCTATCGCTATTTATTAACATCATCCTCAATGCAGATATTTTTCAACATTTTATTATTCTTACAGAATTCCACGAGGAAGAGAGAGAAGTGAGAAGAAGAGAGGAAAAGAGAGAAGAGAGAAGTGAAAGAGAAAGACAGAGGAGGAGAGAGAAGAAAAGAGTAGAGAGGAGAAGAGAAGAAAATGAGTAGGGGAAAAGAGAGGAGAAGGGAAAGAAGAAGAGGGAGAGGAAGAGAGGGGAGAAGAGAGAGGAGAAGAGGGAGAAGAAGAGAGAGGAGAAGAGAAAGGAGAAGAAAGGGACAGAGGAAGAGAGAGTGAGAGAGATACAGTGATCGATTCAAGAACGTATTGAGGTAAGGACAAAAACCAAGAAACAAAAGAGCTTGAAGCAGTGAATATTTGAAGAATAATAATAATAATAAGAAGAAGAAGAAGAAGAAGAAGAAGAAGAAGAAGAAGAAGAAGAAGAAGAAGAAGAAGAAGAAGAAGAAGAAGAAGAAGAAGAAGATTTCTAAGAGGAGATTTCTCAAAGTGCAATTTATGAGTGGGTGTATTTGTGTATTGTTAGAAGAAGTATAGACGGGTTGATCTAAGAAGACATCTGGCAAAATGGGGAAACAACTCCAGCTCGGTCAATACTGGTTTAAAACTCATCAATTTGTTCTCAAATTTTGGAAAGAAACATTCCGGTCTACAATCTGAGACCAAATTCATAATTTTTAAACCAATATTCACCGAGATGGTGTAATTTTCCCATCTTGCCAGAATGTCTTCTTTGCTTGACATTCTTTAGGTAGCAATCCTGATCCTAAACTCAGGGCAAAAGCTGGATCACCAGGCTAGGCTGGTGGTGAGGGGTGGGGGGATATAATTCAGGGGATGATTTAGTGAGAGGAAGGCATCATCTGCAAGCCAGTGCTGCGGGGGCGGACCACTTACAACACCCCCACCCACCCCACTCAATCCTAAACCACCCCTGGAATGTCGGTGCGCCGCCGCTGCTCTGACCTGGCTCTTGCTGCAACCAACCTACCCCCACCCCATTCTGTGCAAAAATAGGCCAGTAGGCCTATGTGTCTGAATGCTTGATACAGTGAGCTATCACAGAGAGAGACGAGGGGAGATTGAGAGACAGAAAGAGAAAGAGAGAGAGAGAGAGAGGGAGACATAGGGAGAGGGGAGAGAGACTTACAGAGAGATATACAGGGTGTTCCAGGAGGAATGTGCAATACTTATCAGGCTGATTCCTTACACCAAGTAGAGAAAAAAGTTCCATGGTACAAACCCCCAAAAACGCTTTGTTACCGAAATAACAATGTCGGAAAATTGAAATTTTTCAAAAAATATTTATTTTTTCAATTTAGTCTGCTCCTTGTGCGCTCCAACAGCTGATGTTGTCAATTAGAGTTGTTATTTAGCTATGCCCAGATTATGTTTTTCAAATCAAGAGAGAATAGATATGCTTTACATCAGCTGTTATAGTAACTTATAGGTTACCGCGGTACTGTTTTATCACAAGAGACAGACGAAACCGCTCAACTTTTTGGCTTCAGCACACTCTGAATATAGTAGATAGAAAATTTTTATTATTGATATTCAACCCTAAAACTGATGGGTTTTTTTGAGCAGCGCGCAAAACAATCTTGGAACAATCGTAATAAATAGGGAAATGTCATAATACTATTATACATAATTTTATTCAGAAAATCATGAACTATTAGCATAAATGAAGTTTACAAACCCAACCTGCCTCCTTCACTAGTGATACACAAAAATGTAGATGTAGGCAGTTTTTCCAATTTTGTATTATTTTTGACTTACACGTCATATAAATCACATAAAGAATAAAGTCTGTGGAATTCCTAGCTATACAAAATATGCGCATTTATGTCCTCTTTCGAAATATGCATACAAATAAAACATTCATCCAAACATTATTATCTATTAATTGATTCAGAAACGATAACACAATTCTGAGGCTGCTCTTGACTCTTGTCACCTGATTGACAGAAATGTAGCTATTAAGTGCAATAGTACATTACGCCACAAGCCCGGGAAGGAAAAGTTTACAGTATGAGGATAGTTTCCCGGGCGAGGCTTGCCGAGCCTGGGAATAATTCCGAATACTGTAAAAAACTTCCTGGGCGAGTGAGAGTATAATTTTTTCGGTACACTTCAAATAAATTTTATTAATCTAATCTCATAAATGAACAAAACAAATAGGATTAATGAGATCTAAGAACAGCTAGACCGGATAACTTACTATACTAGCTTCGGCTGAGCTGAATCTGGAGTAGGCTGAACTGCCAAGTATTGAAAGTTTGCATCACAAGTTTATTGATATAATCAATTGGATATTACTTAAAAACTATCAGAATACTCGATTTTCTTAGTCCAGAAACGTTTAAGCTCATGATAGTTTTTGTACGATCATCCTAAATTGTACAATAGCAATACAAAGTTTCTTGTTTTTGACAAATTCCTGGCAGTTTCACAGAAAGAGATGGTCCATTGCAGTTGTATTTTCTCTTGCTAGATAGCGCAAGCTGTCCATGCTTGGAAAGAGATGGTCCTTGCATGGAAAGGACTTCTTTCCGCTCGAGTACAACAGCTGATTGATTATGTATGTAAATGACGACTTCCTAGTCTACATAGGGACTGGTAAGCAGCTTATTGAGATTATTGGAAAAATAGGCTAGAAAACGCCATTTTTCAACAATAAGGGTTATAACTGGATAAGAAATCATAAAATTGTATTTTTTATTAATGGAAGTTAAAAGAGTCGGAATCCAAAGAAAAAGTTGAATGGGGGAGATTGTGTAAATCTTACCTAAATCTCAGAAATGGCGATCAAAAATTGACAAAACAGCACAAAAATGATGAATTTGTTTAGTAGCGATTTTTGATTGCTATTTCTAAGCTTTGGGTAAGATTTACACAATCGCCGTCATTTAACTTTTTCTTTAGAATCCAACTCTGTTCAACTTCCATTAATAAAAAATACAATTTTCCTTATCCAGTTATAACCCTTATTGTTGAAAAATGACGTTTTTTAGCATATTTTTGCAATTATCTCAATAACCGTTGAAGTTATAAACTTAAAACTCAGCTAATTTTACACAGGAATTGATCACTTTAGAACCTCACCAAAGCCTCTAAAAAAATAGAAAAATTAATATGTTTTGAAAAATCTCAATTTTCCGCCATTGTTATCTCGGTAACAGAGCGGTTTTGGGGGTTGGTCCCATGGAACTTTTTGTCTAGGCTACTTGGTGTAAGGAATCAGCATGAGAAGTATTGCACATTCCTCCTGAAACACCCTCTGTATAAAAATCAAGGAGGTTCATGATGATGCACTTTCAGCAGAATCATGTGCACTATCGAATGCAATCGATATACAATACTTTCGACTATTTTGTTTGGTCGATAAGTCGATTTCTGCGATCGACTGCCTAATGCGTCGCATTTGCGACGTTATCACTTGAAGAAGTGTTTTTTGGGTCGCAAATGCGACGTGATCACTTGAAGAAGTGTTTTTTGGGTCGCAAATGCGACGTTCATCAGTTCTAGGGTAAATATCAATGAGATAAAAGAAGAATAAAATAATTCACACCAGTATAATTCAATAATAATTTTTTATTATACAGTACTATATTAATCAGACATACCGATTGTGCAAGAAAACATGTGAATTCAAAAATACAAATATATAATACTTCTGTACAAAATACAATAATTAATATCATTTCATTCGAGTACATTTATAAATATGTAAGGCTATATAGTAATATAAATTTTTTACAATAGAAGTTTGATCACAGTGCGGTAACAGAATGGACTTTTACGATGAAACGTTGATTTTGCATCAAAATTTAAGAAAAGATGGGTTGAGCTTTTTGGAAAAAAATATTTAAGGCACAAGAAAATGAACTAAGCAAGTGAATAAAAATTTTAAATGATATAACCGGTTGCATGAACGGCCGTAAAATGGCGTTACTTAATTGAGCTTTTCAGCTATCAAAGACCAGACTAGATTAATTGAAAATCAACTATTATAGAAAATTATGTTGATGTAAGTATGGGAAAATTTATTAAAATTGTGAAATTTATTAATCAGAAAATTCAATAAGGAAGAAAAACTGTAGAAAATACAACATTGAAATAACTGTTGACTGGTGAACAGAAAAATGAATAAATTGTTTCAAATAATGGAGATATGAATTTGATCAAAACTTTCAAATAAATCTGAAAAACTTTAAATCTCTAGGAAAACCTCATAACTGTGCTTGAATAAACGAAAATTGAAAGAATGAAGATGGTATAGCTCCGCACAACAGATAAGGCGATAGGCGAATGATTGTTATTAATTATCAGCTCTGTCAGGACAGACGGCGAGCTGTTTGAGAGAGTACATCGTAATGAGAGCGACTCCTGTTGTACGGATTCGCTTTCAAAGACAGCTTCAAACTATCCTCACAGAGCTGAGCATAGCTACCAACTATTAGATGAAAGTTATTCCCCAAGCGCCTCATATGTTCACACAGCTATAACTTGATTTAAATAGATAAATCAATTTTATTCAGAAACAATAGAGATATTATTTAAATCTTAGTATTACTTTGAAGTAAGTCATAGCATTCCATATAATCAACGTTTCAAAGTAATTATAAGATAAAATACATTTTTTTAGACATTATGAGATGGAGACAACTGTTATAGAACTGCTTAGAGGACAGATAAGAGATCCTACATCATCAACATTAGGAATTAGTTCAATTTTATCTGTCAAATTTAGCGGACATTCTAAAGCAAGGATGATGTAATGCTCTGGCTCAATCTAACCCTTGTGTTGAGCACAGTCTGATAGAATATAGAAAGTTTTTACAATTTATTTCATTAGACTGTGAAAAAAATTACATTTACAAATAGAGTAAAATCGTTGAGTTCCAATTCTTCATGAACCACAATTAAATAATTACAAACACTTCAACTATTTGTATATAAATACTACTGCTATTTGAGAAATTTTCTACATCAGAGAGCACGAATTGGCTGGGAAGATTATTGAGAAATGAATTCTTCCATACATTTCTTAAAAATTCGATATAAGTCAATATAATTATATACATAGTAAGCAATTTGGTTACAAATTGAATAATTTTAAATTTAATTTATCAGTTTAATGTGATGTTTTTTAATTTCCTGAATTCATAATCGAGTTGATTTTGCAATCAATTCTCAAATACATTCAAAGTGTCCAAGCAAAGAAGACATTTTGGCAAGATGGGAAAATTACTCCAGCTCGGTCAATATTGGTCCAAAAATTATGAATTTGTCCTCAAATTGTAGGATACATTCTGTTCTATAATTTGAGACCAAATTTATAATTTTTGAACCAATATTGACAGAGCTGGAGTCATTTTCCCATCTTGCCAGAATGCCTTCTGTGCTTGGACAGACTATACTTAGGGATGATAAATACACTTTTCTGTTGCTCAGTCGATTACAGGGAAATTACTGAGAAAAATTCTCATTTAAATTAATATTGGTCTACTCAATTTATCAGTCGATTTTTTTCTATAAGAATTGTGCGATACAGCACTAGAAATTTTCAACATTACAGCAATTTTTCAAGGCAATCATTATTTCGCACAAGCTGAGAAGACACTTTGTTATAACGTAAAGTGTATTGTAACTGTGTGTCTTCTCAGCTTGCACGAGCTAAACTCAATCAAATTTCCATAAAATTAGATAACCATGAATTGAAGTGATGACTTTTAAGGTACTCTTACCATTGGTAGAGTAGACATTACTGTCCAAACTTCGCCACGTTATAAAAAATAACGAAAAAGTCATATTCTAATTTGAGAGTACCGTACCTAACAAGTCGTTTGACAATTCAAGTTTTTTTAAATGGAAGGAATTTTATCTTCTACAACAATAAGAATTGAAATATTTCATGAATAAAAAAATCATTAACATGTTATTACATGAAGAAATAAATATTTCCCCAACAGTGACAACATGCCAAGAAGATTTGCAGACTTTTTCAACATTCATAATATTAATGAAGCTTAATATTGATTAAAAAATATTTTTTTTAAATTAAAGCTATGATAAAAATACCTTGTGTTTTCTAGAAGACAAACAAAATAATTATCTAGAACATGAACTGGATACTTTCACATCTTTTGAATTATTACTAGGCTATTAAGTAGATGAAATATAATACTGATTTTAAATCATATATTTTTCTTTAATTCAAATGAATAATAATTAATTATATATTCTTGAAATAAAAACTCATCGTGAATTGAAAATGAAAAACTATACACAATACATTCAAATTATTTGATGAAAGATTTACAACTCAAAATAATCTCCACTATGAGAACAATAACGCAAAATATGAAAAATAATGAATTTCTGATTCAATGAAAATACTGTGAATCAAGCTTATAAAAAATACTGATAAATATAATAATTTAGTATTGATGAATAGAGGTTCTGAATAATACTTAAATAAATCTAATATTTTGACAAGCAGCACCTCAAACAGAGATCTATGTATGAGAATTTATAATTTCAGAGGTCTAAGGTGTTATCAACAAAAATTTCATCCTTACAATTCAACTCTTTCAGTGAATTTCCTACAAAATTGAATCTTGATTATGTATTCTAACTTTTGCAGCTCAAAAACATCGCATTACTTCCATCTCATCATACCTTACGCTACATCTATGCTAATCAATTTTAGAAAATGAGCAATAAACTTCTTTAAATAAACAAGAATACTGTGAAAATTTGAACACATTCGTATCTTATAAGTTGAGTGGTTGTTCTAAATCTTAGGGAGGAAACAATAATTGCCATTTTTAAAGCTTCTGAAAAGAGTAAAGTATCTTACAAAAAATACAAGTTAATGGGTTAATCAACAGAATTTAAAATACTGTATTAGCAGAAGAATATCAATCAGCGGCTATAATTTCAATAACAAGCCCTAAGTAGAAAAAATTATAAGAATTGCTAGTGGAATAATATAAATATCTGAGTCGAAGAATAATATAAGTGTGTTCAATTCAATTTCATTGATTCTGCGCACTTTATGATGAATATTTTCATCACTTTTCATTTACTTGTTCAGAATTTTGAACCACAAATTTCAACAAAAAAAATCTTTCCCATTTTGAGGTCATGTAGCTTGGAAAATATATGCTGCAATCTGCATGACACAATATTCTTGAAAATTATCAAACCTATAAGCTCTAATTTTGGCACCAACATTTATCAATCAGATCTGGTTCCTAGCATATTTACATTTCACAATCGCTAAAGACATAACTAAACATAAAAAATCTCTATTATACAAGGCTAAGCCTATCCTAATTTACTCTCAACAACAATCAGTGCGTTACAATCTTCATTAATTTATAGCCTCATTTCGGAAAACATTGACTTTATTAAAAAAAAATTGGGAGAGGATTGGTACAGACTATGTCTAGTTTCCCTCCCGTATTTTGTATAAATGTTTGAATAAATGCATAAATTTAATGCAATAAACTTACAGTAGGCCTACTTTGTACCTTCAAAGTGACAAAAATGAACTTAGATTTCTGCCGAATCAAAATGAACAAAAACTATAATACTGGTTCTGGTTTTTATTTATTCAGTTTTGATACATAACTGAGAGTTATTGTGAGTTGATACCCTACGATTTAAGAATCAATGGAAGCAACTATTGCATTATTTAATGAATAATCTGTGATTTTTTGAATTAGAAATGAAGATGAAAAGTAATAACGAACTCTATTACTATGTTTATGTGACTTCCCAACACTATAGACTAGCCTAGACTTAGGATCTAGATCTTAGGAGAGTGCTTTGAAGCACTTCAAAAATTCTATATTTAAATATTAAGTTGAATTTTGTTAACTGAGTCTTTCATTTCCCAACATAATTCATAAGATATAAATACTGAAATGGAATAATTCTATAAAATTATTAAAGTAAAAAGATTGAAACGCACATCAATAATAACAATAACATTAGTTTTCAGGACAATTTACACAATTACATAAATACACGGTATACACCACTCTAAAATAGTAGACTATCTCTTTTAGAAAATTAATAAAGTGATTTTATCTGCGATTGAAAACATTTACCTCTTTATTCAGTCATTGACAATACTAGAAAGATTATTTTCTGGATTTATTTTAACAGCAAATCTTATGCTAAGAGTATAAGAAAAAAATATTATTTCAAGGAGACCCATCGAATTTATCCTGCTGTATAAAACTGTAGTTATAAATATTTATTACAACGATAATATTGTGATTATTACTGGGATGTAAGAGTTCGGTAATTAGAACTTTGAAATTGATGGATTCTTGCTCAATTATTCATTGATAGGACAATTCACCCAGCCGATTTGGCTTGAATAAATTTGAATTTATGATGAACTAGACATCAGAGAAATTAAATTTTCATATAAGTTTCAAGATACATTACAGTAATTGAAAATCAACTTCATGTTACTTCGATCTGACAGAGATTGTTAATCGAATTAAGTATAATCGAGACCACTTCGAGTTTTTCCATTCAATAAGGATAACTACAACAGATAGCTTCCACCACAAAAATACTATTAAAATTTGTGAAATTTGAATTAAGAGGTTCTAAACTTATGTAATCAATCGATCCAGCAGCAATACATTGATCACTCATTCAACTCTACTTATTTCCTCAACTTTGTACGAGGGATTTCAAGCAATCATATGTACAAACAATACACCTATCTTTGAGACACAAGACAATTCATTATTATCTTCATAAACTTTCTAAGTTACCAGGCGCCAAGAGTTAGGCGGTTGGCAAGTGGCTTCTATTGATGCTCAGCTCTGCCACGTCAGTCTGAAAGCTGTTTGCAAGAGCGAACAGGTTTGCTGAGACTGCTCTCGAGACCGCTCGCAGACTGTCTTAACAGAGCTGAGCATTGATAACAGTCATTCACCAACCGTCTTAATTTTTGGCATCAGCTAATCGAATCTCCTTGTGTGGTGCTCCCCTATCAAACCTTATAGTCTGGCCAAGCAAAGAAGACATTCTGGCAAGATGCGAAAATGACTCCAGATCGGTCAATATTTGTTCAAAAATTAAAAATTTGGTTTCAAATTGTAGGAAACATTCTGATCAACAATTTGAGACCAGATTTTGAACAAATATTGACCGATCTGGAGACATTTCCAATCTTGCCAACAATATCATCTTTGCTTGGACAGACTGTAGATTTTTATCAATTAGGTGTATGGCGAATATCTGCTATCCACGTTTAGCTCTTTCAGGACAATCCGCGAGTGGTCTACAAGAGCGCTTATTGGTCCAGCTGGTGAAACTGATCTGATAAGCTCGTGTAGATGGCTCGCTGACTGTCCTAACAGAGCTTGGAATAAATGAGTCACTGGCTGTATTAGAAAATTCTAAAATTCTTTCAAGCTACGAGAAACTTCACTTAATTGGACTAAATCATAGTTATCGTTGACGCCACCAAAAGTATCGGTTTGTGAATACCTGTCATTAACGATCAGCTCTGTCAGATCAGTTGAAGAGCGGTCTTCGAAAGCAAAACGATTCAAGAGCGACTCAGCTGAACCGGTTTGCTCTTGTAGACAGCATCCAGACTGTCCTAACAGAGCTGAACATTGACAAAATAAATTTTCCAAACGCGAGTTCTGTTGGTATCTGCTATAGGCCTACACATTACTTAGTATCAGTTCACTGACATGTTGCCTCACTTTTAGGCTGAGGCCGCACTGCCGGTGGGTAGAGCCTGGAGGGTGGAGGGTAGTTTGTAAATCTATAGAACATACACACCATCCACAGTAATACATCGTATGAATGGTATGACGTCATTCTGTTTTTTGAGGTTATGTTGTCCATATTTAAGATTTGGAAAGATGGCGGAATTTAAGAAAGATGGCGGCTGAACACATACCATTCATACGATGTATTACTGTGGATGGTGTGTATGTTCTATAGATTTACCAACTACCCTCCACCCTCCAGGCTTTACCCACCGGCAGTGCGGCCTCAACCTTTGGCCCTTAATATCAATAGTAGTATATAGTATGTCCAAGCAAAGAAGACATTCTGGCAAGATGGGAAAATGACTCCAGCTCAGTTGATAGCAATTAATTCTATAAATCTAGTCTCAAACTTTAGGACACATTCTGATCAACAATTTGAGACCAAATATACAATTTTTCAACTAATATCAACCGAGCTGGAGTCATTTTCCCATCATGACCTCTCTGTTGGACAGATTATAACAGAAAATCATCAGCTGATTTAGATGAAACTAATTATATTATTGAATGCGACCATATCTTGATTTAACGTAGATTAATATATTTTTGGTTTGAACTGCTATTGATAATAAGGGCCCTAGAGACTAAACTCATTGATCAGTTTATTCTGTGAAATCAAACACAGTAGGCCTACAGCTCATTTCGTGAGATTGAACATAGAACACTGCACACTTTTAGAGACTAAATTCAGTAGACCACACACTTTCAGCGACTGAACTCAGTATTAATAGCGATCATTTCTTTCAGAGACTAAACACAGCACACCATTCTTTTAAGAGACTTAACACAGTACACCGACTTTTAGCGACTAAAGACAGTATTTCGCTTACTTTTAGAGACTAAACACAGTACACCGACGTTTCAGTGACTAAACACAGTACACCGACGTTTCAGCGACTAAACACAGTACACCGACTTTTTCAGCGACTAAACACAGTACACCGACTTTTTCAGCGACTAAACACAGTACACCGACTTTTTCAGCGACTAAACACAGTACACCGACTTTTCACCGACTAAACACAGTACACCGTTCACTTTGCGCCACTAAAAACAGTACTTAGCAGCTCTAACCGGTAGGGCGGTGGTTCTACCACAGCAGTTAAACACTAACTGCCGGGAAACAGCGTCTCGTAGGCGGGAGGCAGGTCTTTGTCGTGATCGGAGGCGGTTGGTGGTGGGGCGGTCGGCGTCATTTCGTCTTGTTGCGTTGCGTCGTTGTGTCTCGTTGTGTCGACTGGATGCCGCATGCCGTCCACACTCCAGCACAACACCTCGCAGCTGCGACACAGCCAGATGCAGCCCAGAAAGAAGAAGAACGACAGGAAGATACTCGTTACCGCTGTCACCGTTACTTTCGTGTTCAGGCTGGGCTCACCGTTTGGCCCTGCTGCAACAAATTTCAACAGTTATTTGTATGTACCGATTATTTGTATGTAACGGTTATTTATAAATGTAACGGTTATTTCAACCTCTCCTTATAACGTGCTAAGCTCTAGCCCGTTGTTGATAAGCAATAATATTATATCCTAGACCTAATTATTACTGAATTTTTATTGATATATTTATCTAGAGAAGAGTAGAATTTGTTCTAGTGAAACTTTTTTCTATAAAATTTCTATAAATCTTCTCTCACAAATTTACTAATTTTATTGCTGTTTTTTTTTCTTTTCTCATCACACTCTTCTCTTCTTTCAACTCTTGCTTCCAATTTTTTTCTAATTTCTCATGTTGTTATGAGGTCATTAATCTTCAACCATTGACAATTGATGAGTTCACATTTTCACACTAAATAACATTGACTTTAGTGGTAGAAAATAAAATTCAATTTGCTGTTGTTTTAGCATTTGTTGCAAACTCAGCAAATAATTTTCATAGGTTAAAGCTCTTGAATATTATATTATTCTAGCTGGTCTACGAAAATTGATAATTTCTAGAGTTTAATCGATTCATTAGCGATCTTTGTTGATCGATTGTTTTTAATGATATTAAAAATATTGTTTTTTAATATTAACTTTAATATTGTTATTATGTGTGCTGGATATGCATAAATATATTATTGCTCTTATACAAAATTTATCATAATATATAATCTCAGTGTAGTAAAACTTTTTCACATTTTTATAGATTATTGATAATAATAAAATAATGTACGATTTTTCCAACTCACTGTATTTATTATAATATACATGTATAATAAATGTAGGGCGTATGGTCTCACTTACATAGCCTGTTAAATATGTATTATTACCGTATATATTATGAAGCGTACGAATTTTTATATAGAATGATTTTTACTAAATAGTCAGATACTAGATGATTAGAGCTAATTTTTCATAAAATTGTATTCGAAGTTTATTAATTATGTAGCTTAATATATTATGTAGTATTCATAGTGTAGCTGTATCTTATTACAACAAAAATCCCGTCAAGATTATATCTTTGTAACTTCAAAGTTATACTTCGGGGTTTTGTTGATAAATTATAATATTGTCATCACATATTATATTACACTAGAACATCTCACTGGATACTATAAAAATGATACTATATAACTATATTAGGCTACTACACTATACATAATAGGTAGATAATATTATTGGGATTCCAAAATGTCTGAATTTTTATTCAAAATTTGCTTCATTTTTTCTCTCAAATATCTCATCATTTGTCTGTGAAAATTAATAATAATTGTTGTATTTCTGTCAGTATTCGGTTATATATTGTGTAAATTACAAGAGAATAATGTTTGAATATTTCATAAAAAATAATATACGTTGATATAATATTGATATATTTGTTTTTTATCATTTTATATTTTTATATTTGAATGTTTTACTATTGCACTATAAAATAGAGAAAAATATAATCAAATTACTATTGTATAATTAGTTGTTAAAACTAGTCATTGAAATGTAATTAAACTTCAATATGTTATTATCGTTGTTGCTAAATCTTTACTAGTTGTGGCATAAAAAATTTCAAACAGGATTATTCAACTATTGGTGTTTAAGGCTGGATGTTTTATAAACTATTTAAAATCTATTGAATTCAACCGAAAATTCTTGATGTGCTTCAATAGTGATAAGTACCTTAATCATATTGCAAGTTCTTTTTTTGGTAAATATTGCGAGAGAAAAATTATCCAAAAAGTTGCATTACAGAGAATTTTATCATCCCTGAACAAAAATATGAAGCTGAATATTACTGTCCACCTAAAAAGATAACCGATTGAAGATTGACAACTCAATATCCCTGTTCAAGATTTATTTGAAGCTAAAGAGTTTTTTCAAAAGTTTTTGGTCATTTTTATTTATTCAATATAATCCTTATCAATCTATGATTGCATTTTACAAAATTAATAAGAGTTAAAAAATTATCGGATTGAGCTAAATGCTCCCTTTTTTAATCAATTAATTTTTCGTGTATTCCAAGATTAATACTTACTGCATAAAATTTCTCCAAGCCTATATTAGAATAGAGCTCTCCCAGAATTCAACCACAAATTGGGAAAATTTTTTGGTTATCAGATATAGCTCAAATTAATCCACTTGGAAAATATATCCTCCTCCCTTTTTTGCATTATAAATTCAAATTTTCAGATTCACCTCCCCTCAGTCATATTAATATAAATAGTTGTAACCCTCTCAAATACAATTTCCCCCAGTGTCGTGAATTGATGTCATTTCTTTATCAACTTATGATATAAATACTACATAGACTCATAACTATTTCACATAATTATATAACAATGATACATATAATATATTTTTACTAAACAAAACATAAATGTACACAAAGTTGAAACTGCATGTCAAGTATATATATAATTATTACTACAACTACAAAACAATATATCGAATATTGTATGTGTGTAAAAATAAAACAATGAGAAATTTATTTCATTATAAAAGAATATATTTGTACTTTAGTATTTTTGTACGTGATTAAATTAATAAAAGTTATAAACTGTAGAAGTATAGTGGTTCAATTATTGAGGTTTCATATAATTATTGTCTATTAATTATTATGAGAGAATTCATATAGTGATACATTATTATTATTATTACGATAGTAATTGTTTCTAAAAAAAATGAAAATGTTTTTAACATGGTTGTGTTCCTTTGTTGATTTTTTTTATAATTTATGATATTGTTGCGTATAATTATTATTTTAATTTCAAGTTTATTTTAATCAATGTTGATTTTTGTGTTAGAAAGTGCAGTAATTGATAACTCTATTATTGTTGATACGCGTGGAATTTCAATGTAGTAAAATCAGCTGTTGTTTTTTGGTAGGAAATTATGTTGGAAACAGCTGATTGGTTGAATAGTTGAATAATATTTATTAATTATTGAAAAATGTTTCACTCTTATTATTAGTAGTTTGATGCCCAGTTAAAATTATAATTATTAGAAAGCCGCAGACCGGAATGCGTTATATTACAAATATAATGTAAAAAGTATTTTATCGTTAGATGATAATTAATAATAATTAAAATAATTGAAGAAGAAAGCGTTACGGAAAAATATTTTCAATTAATTTTTCTGTAAATGTGTAACAACGTGATTCGTATGATAGATTATTTTTATATTTTTTTATATAAGCGAAAATACCGTGTAAATAAATCTACTTATAAATACACTTTTATATAACTGCAGTCCCGTGCGAAATTAAAATGGAAAGTATTCGAAAATAAATCAGTAGACAACAATCCTTCTCACCCTAAAAAGTAGGTAAAAAAACTACCAAAATAGTGAAAAACTTCAATTATTTAGTTTCAAAACAAAGTGTTACTGCTGGATCGAATGAATCTGTAAACTCCCTTCTTAGGGTACATGGCTTGATCATTTTAAGAAAATGCTTAAAATACTCAAAATACTTGAAAAATACACAAATTTAGAATTTTGTTTTCAAATATACCTAATCACTGTACACATTAGAGGCCCATACGGCATCAATACAACCTCTAATTTCACTAAATAATTATAGAAGCTTGTTATACTTTGGAATGGAAGAATTTAATTGTTTTTCTGGAGTCATTTCCAAGCTAAAACAATTAAACCAACTGGTGATGTAAGTTACCTTAACGTGTTAAGGTTATATAGAGATTATTCTACTATGGTACCATTTAAAGCAAATGAGAAAACCTTGTATGATAAACAAATATCTATTTTTCTGGTTGATTTTTTTGAATATCGATGATAATTTTTATTTTAATGTTTAGAATTGCAGTTATTGTAGTATTGTTATTCGTCTTATTATTTTTGTAATAAAATATCTTTTTATCACTTTGATATCCTTTGACACATTGATACCTTTTTTTGAGAATAAAAAATGTTGAAATAAAAATCTGTGTTGGATTTCTTTAAAGTTTTCCTCAATAATCCAAAAAATAAATCAGACCAAGCATCCTCTTGAAGCTGGGTTAGAGTATAACTAATCAAAATCAACTTTAATCCTGGATCAGATCAGCACACTGAACATTTATAGAAAATAGAATTAATCAAGAATCCAGTAGGTTGCACGAATATCCAGTTAAATCAAACCAAAGCAGATCAGCGGTCGTCTTATATATTTAGATAATAATAAAAAAATTTGTCTTCAGTGTAATGACGTCATCAAATTTTATTGGATCTTTGTGTAACTGACAGTCAGTATTAATAATTCTGACAATATATTTCATCAATACCATTGATATTTATATTATTCTCTTGTGTAACTCATCCATTCATTCAAGAAAATACAATAAACTTATTGGATAAAAACACAGAAAATGGCGCGAAGTCCAAAACCCATCAATTGAAATTGAAATAAATAGATTTATCTATTAATGGCAGATATTTCTGTGGAGAGTGAGACTAGAGAAGAAATGTAAAGACTATAAATAAGGTATTTCAAATTCAATTCAAATTGTTTATTCCGATTCACAAAGAAATATTTATAATGCTTTATTATTAGAAAAATAGTCATAATCATCCTAACAGAATGAAAGAGGGGATTTTTTTATACAATTACTGTGTAACCATTATAATATTGAAAAGACAGTAATTTCCATACGCTAAATAAATGAATTGAAAAGACAATCCAGGGCTCTTTATTTATCAAACATTCATAAATTATTGTTGTAGTTGAAATCTGAATATAAATTTGCGTTTGGTCTAGCTAATGATTTATCATGTAGGTACATAGGTTAATTCATTATTAGGTTGTAAATTGTTGTGTTGAAGTATGATATTTTTTAAATTTTCTAGATCAGAGATTCGACCTCATCCCTCTTCAATAACGACTTATCAACTAATCTTTTGTAAGAATTATATGGTATTTTCAGTTATTGTAGGTATTTTAGTATAGGTATTTTCAGTTTTTGTAGGCAGTGTGTTGAAAACAGGAGGTGCCAAAACAGAAAATAGTTTCAAGATTTTTTTTGGTCTGGGATGTAGCCTGCTAATAGCTCAATAAGTACGAATCTCATCAATTCCGCAACCAATTGGCGGCGCAGAACACCTCTGAATAACATGCAGTTAATCAGTAAGATGTAATGCAACAATTACTATTCCTCCAGAGACGGGAAACGACTGACTGTCTTTACTAACGACAGCCAATCTCCCAAAGGAGGGTTTACAGCAGTTACAGTAGGTCTTGATATGGAGATAGAAGTTCTACAACATACTTGATGAAAGCATAATTTTTGTGCGAGATATTTAGAATAGTTTCCTCAAAATAGCTACCTACACATATCTCAACTAGCACACCACAATCATCCAGTAATGAACAAAATTCTACCCCATCTCCGAGAGCTGACTTATTTGGAAGCACAAATCTCCCAGCTTTGAGGAAATCTCATTTCTCTGGAAAAAATCCCAGTTTAGATCCGCGCAATCTGAGGAGACCTGCCATTACAATACAATTTACATGGTAATTGGGTGCCTTCTCAGCTTGCACCAACTACAATGCTTTGCAGTAATGCAGGTTTGAAAAGTAGGCGAGCTATTTCAGATAGTTTGCGCAAGGTAAGTAGACCCACCATTACAGTACAATTTACATTGTAACGGCGTGCCTTCTCAGCTTGTACCAACTCTAGCTAGCTTCACTAGATCCTAGGTCAAGGCTGACGTATTATAGGTGGGGGGGTACCTGAGGGGATAGGGGGTGCTTTTAAGGTGGGGGTGAATTGAAGGTGGTGGGTCGATATTCAGCTGAGCTGAATTTGTGTCGGTTTGTTCTTATTTTGAGCTGTAGATGGCGCGCTTGCTTTCATCCCTTCCTTACATACTCCCACACCTATTTCTAACGACAACATTCCGTTGAATTTTTCATCTCTATTGTTTACTTTCCGTGCTTTCCACTACTTTTCCTCATTTCTATTTCTCTCAATCTCTTTTTCGAATTAAAAAAACAGTACATTATGTTCTCTTCTTCATCATCTTTCTTCCACCCTTTCAATTCCTTTTTTATCACTTTTTCTTCACTTTTCATCTCTGCTTTTACACTATACTTATCTCTTTTCTCAATCTTGTCTTTTATTTCAATCTCTCTTCTGAGAAATAATATCACGCATTCTCTCTCTTTTAAATTAAAATTCAAGTTCTACAGTACCATATTGTGGGTTAAGTGAAAGAGGGGGCTCTTGTGCCTCAACTTCGCCCACATCACTTATGTATTGTACAAAGTGGAAAATAAAGACATTTTATCTATCTATCTATCTATATATCTTCTATTTTTATATTTTTTCTTCACCTTCTTATCCTTCAATTCCTGATTTTGTTTTATGTGCTTCACTTTTCCATTTTCTCTTTCTCTAAATCTCTCTTAAGAGAGAATACTGTCACATCTTCTCTCTTCCAAATTCAAAATACAGTTCCATACCTTCTCTTTATTCCATCTCTTTTTTATTCACCTTTTCATAGGGCCTATCCTCCAATTCCTGCATTTCATCACTTTTGTTCACTTTCCATGCCTGCGTTTACTCTACTTTTTCTGTTGACTCTTTTTCAATCAGAGAGAATTTTCTCTTTTTATTTAAAATACGTTACCATACCTTCTTTTTCTCACGTTTTCTTCGCCTTCCTCACTTCATCACTTTTGTTCACTTTTCATGCCTGCTT
>CM029555.1:30845238-30854430 GCA_017141385.1 Sogatella furcifera | reverse complement strand
ATATTTTTCAACTAGAAAAAATACAAAACGATTTCGACTTGTTGACTTTTTTGACTTCTGTTTACCAGGTTCTCTACCGGTACTAACTTGACTTTTTCAAAATCACCTTCAAACGCACTGTTTTCCAAGAGTGAACTTTGCTTTTCTAGTTCATAGAAAATTGATCCTTCAGTATGGGAATTTGTTCTGCTTGCCAAGTCAGGCCTAGCAGGAGATTTGCCAATTTTTTCTAATTTGTTAGAATAAATGTCTGTTTGAAAAACAGGATGACATTTGCGAAAACATATCTTGTTACAATGTTTTTGCATGTTGGTGCTCAAAATATTTCATGTTTCACAAGTTAAGGTATAAAGTGTTAATCCTTTCAATGAAGGTATCAATTACTAATTTGTGAATATTCAATAATAATTAGTTCCCTGTATTTTTCATGAGTTTTCAGTATTTGTAAACGTTTCAACACTCTTAGATCTTATACAAACCACAAAGTAGCTTGTGGAGAGTCTTGAAAGAATCAATCAACTTTTAAGTTATCCATTAAATTTCATTGTGTTTGATTTAGATGATAAGTTTCATAATTTTTCGTTAGCTACCGCGGTATTAATTACACAATAATGTTTATCATAGAATTTTGACAGTACAAATATTGTGAGTTTGAGATCAGTATTAAGAGAACTTCTTTAATTTATTCAACTATTGATTGAAACTCTTACAGAAATTATTGCAATCCTTTTTATTTAGTAGAATTCTAGCATAAATTTCAAGATCTATTGAAACTATTTCATCTATAAAACTAGATTTTATCCTGCCTGCTAAAACGAGCACACATTATTTTATAATCTTGGTTGATAATATTCTTATGATTATTATCAACCAACTAAGGCTAACTTATGCAAATTATTCTCATTACATTGGTGTATGTTGCTTGCTGCCTTTAACAAATTATTCGACCATATCAATTAGTTTAGTGAGGAATCTAATCTGTCACTATATTTATAAAAACTTCAATTTTTTACTAAAAATTTGAAATTCCAGTAAATGTTTCGCCGCTTTCTGTCATTACCAGTGAATTTTCAACGATTAATGCCCAAACAAATTGCCAAATTTCTTTCTGTGTGTAACCAGTCTAATAAATATGAGAACTAAGTGAGAGTACTTTTCTCAATAGAGACTCAAATTACCTTCCTATCTTAATGGATTATGATAAAAAAACTGAAAAATTAAAAATAAGTCTTGAGGGCAAAAATTAGACAGAAGTATTGAAAGTTAGAGTCACTGCATACTGCATAGTTATATAACTATACTATCGTAATAATTATTATAGGTACTGTGTTCAAGAAGTTATCGAACTAAATACAGTTTTTCAGGTGTAAAAATTTATTGTACCAGTCTTGGTTTGCTCTTTTAGCATTTTTTTTTAGATCATGGACATTCGTAAAATTTCTAAAATGAAAGACAAACCGGATACAAAAAAATTATTTCAACTGATAAAAGATTGAATTTACTTTTGGTAATTGTTGAACAGATCAAAACAAAAGTAGATAATTAGAGGAGTTTTCGAAAAGTTGAGAATTAGGGAGTTTTTGAGAAGAAAGGGTAATTTGAGTCTCTAGTTCAAAGCATACACCTTCTACAAAACGATTTCTGATACAAAAACTGTATAATAATGTAATAAACATATAATTTTTTCATATATTTTAACTATACTGTTATACAGTGTTTGTACCTCGTCAATCCATCGGCTATAACGAAGGTCCGGCTATAGCGTCATCGTAGTGCGGGGGTTAGTTGGCTACCAGCAAATGCTGGAACTGGCTGGACAAACCGAAGTCGACCAGCTGTTTGTCCAGAGGCTGTTGGGAGGGGCCTGCGCCTTGGGGTGCCCCGGTCTGGGGTGCCAACTGGGCGCCGGTGGTACCCCCCTGGGCGGCCGAATAGCCTCCCTGGTAGGGTGGTTCCAGATAGTTGGCAGCACTGGAGTTGGCTGATGACGTCATAGTGTTGTAGGGACCGCCCTGGAAAAAGGAAAAATAGAATAAATTTATTCGTTTTTTAATATTATTAAATATAGAAGAGATAAAGAATAAAAATTCGTACCACATGAATACAATAGATTCATTCATTCAGATATAAATAATTATTAGATGATAAAATAAAAATTATATGGAAATTTTTTTTCCAATCATAGATTGCTATAGTCTGTCCAAGCGAAGAAGATCTTCTAGCAAGATGGGAAAATGACTCCAGCTTGGTCAATATTTGTTCAAGAATTATAAATGTGGACGTAATAGTAAATCAAATCGTTTCCTACAATTTGAGATCAAATTGATAATTTTCAAACCAATATCAACCGAGCTTGAGTCATTCTCCCATCTTGCCAGAGGGTCTTCTTTGCTTGTGCAGACTATATCTAGTCTTGTGACTGATTTGGAAGATAATAAAAAGGCTGTGTCCTTACTATTTATCTCCTGAATTTTGCTAAAAGTTTGAGTAGAGCGATATTATCATTGAATAAATTCAACATTCAATCAATTCAGAGTAGTTATAGAGCAAGAGTAGTAATATACCGTAATATACGATGGATAATAAGTTGGTAGTTTGTCCAAGCAAAAAATACATCCTGGCAAGATGGGAAAATGACTCCAGCTCGATTAATATTTGTTCTAAAATTATTAATTTGATCTCAATTGCAGGAAACATGTACTGATGTACAATTTGAGACCAAATCAATAATTTTTGAATCAATATTGATGGAGCTGGAGTCATTTTCTCGTCTTGTCAGAGGGTCTTCTTTGTCTGTCCAAGCAATAAAGACATTCTGGCAAGATGGGAAAATGACTCCAGTTCGGTCAATATTGGTTCAAAAATTATTGATTTGATCTCAATCGTAGGAAACATTCTACTCTACAATTTGAGACCAAATCAATAATTCTTGAACCAATATTGACCGAACTGGAGTCATTCTCCCATCTTGCCAGAATGTCTTCTTTGCTTGGACCGACTATAATAATAAAAATATTGAAATAAATAGCTACCTGAGGCAGATAGGAGTGCGGGTAGTGGTGGGGATAGTAGTAGTAGTCGCCGCCTCCGAGGTGGGGGGCGGATGAGGCGTGATTTGCGCCCGTGGCGGGAGAGAGAGATCGTCCGCCTCCGGGCGAGTTGGGGCCGCCGGCCGCGGGGCCCCCGTGGTGTAGACCTGCCTGCTGTAGGGCGCGCTGTTTGATGTAGTTGGAGAATTCGGTTGGAGACATCCTGAAAAAAAATTTAGAAATAATTTATTGTAGCCTATTTATAACAATATTACACAGCTGATAGCACACTGACTCGCTGACGACTGATTTACATATTGTAAATTCTCAAATAAATAAAGAAAGAAATAAATTAATGTAACAAGAGTATTATTGTAGGATTCAATGATTCATTTACCCAATGAAACAACGAATTAGGAGATCTTTAAAATATAAGGACCTACAGTACTAACTTTCATTATCACCATCACCTTTGATTATTAGAGTTATCATTCATTTGTGTATCATTTCCAAAACTTCGGTATCATCCTTTCATATTTCAGTATCATTTTCTCGATGCTTGGTCGCAATTCCACATCGTTCCGTATCATTTCCCAAACTTGCGTATCATTTACAAAATTTCTGTATCATTCTTACATATTTCTGTACTAGCCGGTCACATTGAATCGTGACGTTTGCTTTTGATTGTTCCATTCGAATAAAATTGTATCATCTTGTCCATATTCTTGAATGTGTTTTTTTCTTGAAAGGGAACTGAATTATGCTCTTCACAGAGAGTCACATAGGGTGAAAGCCTACGGTATATTCGAAGCGTCATAAATAGAAGGGTGTCTTCTTTCAATGCATAGAATCATAAAAAAGAGAAGTCTAGAAATAGTCGATATAATTTATGTAAAATAGTCCATCAATTCCAATATCTATTTACCAGACAACTAGCCTTTTCATTCAATAAAGGTTGATAGGGGGGTACCCCTCACACACAGATGTATAGTTTTATAGTTTTAGATGTATAGTTTTCAAGTTTCATAAAATAATTTTACTAAGTTGAGAATTAAATTTGTTTGATTTTGATTTGAAATAAGTAGAGTAAGTTAGGGCTAGTTGAAGATCACACGAGTCGTCTCTCACACACTTGTCCCCCCTCCCTAAACTTGAGCGCGCATCTATCTCAAAAATGGCGATGCTCGAAAATAGCCTCAGCTACACCTCATCCTCACTCAGCTGAGGCTATTTCGGCGTGACTGAGTGAGTGAGTCACAACTGAGGAACTCGTATTTCTAAGGAGGAGGGGAGAGGATGCTACTTTGGTACTATCTCTGATGTTTGTTAGAGTTGCGAATCTTCAATGCAGCAATTAAAAATAAACTCGTAACGGTGCTCGATCCTCAAAACGTAATAACAATAATTATTACTGGTAATAGCTTTCACGAGGATAGTCAATGACTAATATTGAGACTTCTATTATAAAAGGCTTCTAGTATTGTGAGTCATGCTAGTTTTAAAATCTATTCAAGCAATTTTAAATAATTTAATTGGGTAATACAGAATGATGGTCGATTTATGGTGATGCATGAAGGCTAACCAACTAACCATGTTGGCCAATTACATACATGCAACCGTCATTTTGTTGTAAAACACGCCCATTTTCAAGACGAAATCTGATTGGTCGAGCCAAAATTGACAAAGATTTATCACAGTGTGACACTTTTGATTGGGTAACTCACACCACTATATTTTTCAAAATTTCCAGAACATTTTCATTCAAACATAGTTTGTTCGAGCAAATAAGACATTCTGGCAAAATGGGGAAATTACTACAGCTAGGTAAATATTGGTTCAAAAATTATGAATTTGGTCTCAAATTGAAGAGCAGAATGTTTCCTACAATTTGATATCAAATTTATGATTTTTTAATGAATATTGATCGATCTGGAGTCATTTTTCGTTCTTGCAAGAATGTCGTCATCTTCTTTGCTTGGACAAACCATATTCACTGATTTAGGACTACACAAACCTACAAATTCTTTGAAAATTAAACTTTAAACCTAGGACTATTTAAAATAATTGATGAATAAAATGAAAAATCAAAAGAAGGGTATTTGATTTATCATTTTATTCATCAACTACAAATCCTTATTTTCATGCACATATAGTCTGTCCACGCAAAGAAGACCCTCTGGCAAGATAGGGAAATTACTACAGCTCGGTCAATATTGATTCGAAAATTATGAATTTGGTCTGAAATTGTTGAAAACATTCTGCTGAATAACTTGAGACTAAATTTATAATTTTTGAAGCAATATTGATCGAGCTGGAACCATTTTCCATCTTTCCAGAATGTCTTTTTTGCTTGGACAGACCATATTTATCTATTCATTTATTGACTCTTCACAAAGGCGAAGTTAGGACTCAACGGTCCTCTCTTACACTCACCTTAAAGTTATTCACTGCTGTAGGACTACATAAATCTACTCTCCAAAATGGTAATTTTTAAAAATGGTAATGGAAAATGGTAATTTTTACTCTCCATGCACGTATCATCTATTTATCTACTAAATCCGAGTTGTTTCCTGTAATGTTTTGTCGTACCTGTTGGCGCGTTTGCTGTTTGTTTTGAGCTTGGTGCTGCCGAACTTGGTCTGGGCGAATGTGGCCGTGGTAAAGGTGAGGGGTGCGGGGGCCGCCCTAGGCGTAACCGCTGACGGTGAGTGCTGTTGTGTCACGAATGCCTGCAGAAACATGGAAAATAATGAGGAATTTATAAAAATTACATTGGAAAATGACGGAAATTCGATGTAAACCTAGTGGAATTCAATTTTAGTTAAACTTGTACTATTGTGAAACAGAACTTGAACATCTTATTTACTAATCTTTATTAAATCGGAAGAGTATATCTGTATCAAAGACAATCAGCATCAATGAACATTTTCTTAAAATGTGAATGAAAATAATAATGATCTCAATCTCAAATAATAAATACCTCAGATAGTATGGTGAACCACTTAAAACATATATTAGAGCAATAGTTGGGCAATAGAAGAGTGAACTCCAACAATAGTGGGTGTTGATGAATGTACTTTATTGATGCTCAGCTCGTTTAGTTTGAAAAGTGGTCAAGAGAGAGCGTCTCAAGTTAATCGGTTCACCCTTACAGACCGTTTTCAGACTGCCATGACAGAACTGATTATCAATCAGATTTCCTCTAGTATCATAGCAATAGCTTACCAATAAAATAAGCATTAATAACAGTCATTCCCAACCTTCAGTTTTCTGACTTGATAATCTGCTTTGATTCTTTGAATTCTATTTCTATTTAATAATATCGAGTCATACTAAGTTTGTATTAAATGCTTGAAACTATTCTGTATAGTAAATTTAATATGGAACTGACAACCAGCTGGTAGGCCCTTAATGAGTCATTGACAAACAAATTGAATATTACAGGTCAATTTACCTGATTAGGAGCGGGACTGGGCGGCGTGCGCGTCGGCTGCGGCGAGGTGGCACCGCTTCCGGCCGCCGATCCGATGGCGGACCGGTCCGCGGCGGCGGCTGTCTGTTCCGCCGGCGTGCACTCCGGACCGGTCTGCGGACAGTTGTCGATCGGACGAAAGCACTGCGCCTCGGGATTGAACGTTTTCTGATCGTTGATCAGCTGACGCGCGGCATCGGCTGTTACGTCGTCTCCGGCCACCAGCGACGCAAGACACGCAGACACGTCTGCAGACGTTATGCCGGCGTTGTGGTGATGGTGAGGGTGGTGGTGGTGGTGGTGGTGCGAGTACAGCGATGTGTCGTTTTCGCTGAACAGCACCTGAGGGGGGAGAAATTACAATTATTACAAAATTACAAATTACACAATAATAATTACAATGTAGGCCTACACCCTTTGGCTAGTTTCTCTGTTTCATATTATGATTTTTGTAATTTTCAATAATAAGTTTTTTTTTAAAAGTTAATTAAAAGAAATCCATCTATTTTCGGGCTACAATTACAGTATTAGATCACTAGTGTAGACTGTCAAAGCAAAGAAGACCCTCTGACAAGATGAGAAAATGACTACAACCCTGCCAATATATTGCTTCAAAAATTATTGATGTGGTCTCAATCGTAGGAAATATTCTGATCTGCAATTTGAAATCAAATCAATATTTCTTGAACCACTATTGACCGAGTTGGAGTCATTTTCTCATCTTGCCAGAGGGTCTTCTTCGCTTTGACAGACTATAATACAGTACTAGATTTCTTTAATTGATACGTGTATTGTCTAGTGTGTCTTCTTAAATATATGATTTTGAAAGTGGATGGTTGAGTGATGTATTTCGCTTAAAGTGAGTATGAATACTCATAAGATTACATTTGTATGATACTGACGTTCTGTACTGTACTGAAATGTTTGTATGTAAATGAATTCTAATGTAATTTCATGTGTGTTGTGATAAAGAATAGAATATTGAAAATGCAATTGATTTCTCTCGGCTGGGTAATGTAATAAACTCATGTCAATATCAATTAATGGCATCAGTTGAGAATGGCAAAACCATCCAAGACTATGACGCTGAAGCTCTGATATGGTACAAGACCTCCCACTCTCATTTTCAACACGGGGAGTAGCTGGCCAATGGGAGTCGACAGTCGAGCATTGAAGCTCTGTGATTGGACGACAACTCCCACTCCCCTTTTTCATCACGGGGAGTAGCTGGCCAATGGGAGTCGAGCATTGAAGCTCTGCGATTGGACGAGACCTCCCACTCCTATTTCCAACATGGGGAGTAGTTGGCCAATGAGAGTGAAGCATTGAAGCCAGTATGCATCTAGCCTATTCATATTAGAAACAGAACAGCAGCGACAGTACCAGCTTACCTGTTCCTTTAATTTAGATGGCGTTTGTGAAAAGTAGCCTTAGCAATATTATAATATGTGGTTGAGAGAAATTTGAAAAGTTAACAAATGAATCAAGTTGAATAAAAGATTCAATAAGAAGGTAAACAGGCCATGAATATAAAAAATACTATCAGATAGAGAAGATCATTTATGAAATCATGGATGTTATTACGTGAACGGATAGAATTTTCGAGAAGGTTTCCTATTTTTTTCTTGTTTCATGAAAAATGCATTGAGAGCTAACAATGACTATTCCTCGAATAGTCTACATGTCTAATCATACATGATTAGTCTACTCAATCAGAAAGTTCAACCAATTTTCAGTTCTAACAAATAAGTTTTCATTGATCAATAAAATATAAATGAATACAAATTAATTGTAAGACGTCACACGTTTGATCTAAGGCTTTCTAAAGAGGGGGTATACCATTCTGTGGTCAAATATAATAGCATCTTTTTTCAATGCAAAATGAAATAAATGAGCAGTCAAACATCTGATATTGTAAAAAATCAACCACAACCAATAATATGATATAATATGATTATAAGTGTTGTAGGAACTAAATGGCGAATGCTGCATCTACCTTGCATTTATAGAGCCCTACACCTACTAACAGTGATAGTTTGAAACTAGGGAGTAATTTTTGCCCAATTCTATTCAATTATATGTAGGGAGTGATTGATAAGAGATGGAAATTCATCATTTATAATGGATTGTTACATCATTATTAAATGAATATGACTTTCCTTATATAATATTCATGTTTTTCTCACCTTCACTGACCCCTTCTCGCCAATGCGATAGCTGACCTCGCCCGGATCAACCCACACGGCCAGTTCGGCCGGCAGATTCTCCAGAATATCCTGAACGGGCACCCCGCTTTCCTTGGCCGCCCTCTCCAGCACGGCGTCCACAGGGTCGCCCGTCTTCAAGCACCTGAACGCCGAGCCCTTGAAGGGCTTGTCCGGGTACCAGTGCCCGGAAAACTTCTCCTTCAACGCCTTCTCCAACTCTTCCCCGAAAATATTGACGCGTCGCCGCGGCAACTTATTGTACAAATAGGAGATCACAAAATTCAAAGCCACCTGCACTTCTAGATGCATTTTTAACCTTTAAATTTGAACTTTAACTTAGTGAAACACTCTAATCATAGAAACCGAAACCGTTTGTGTAATAATCGACTTTCAGCCGTCCTTCTCACTGAATTAGCCGTTGTTACTGATTTGCTATTTACGTTTTGGAGTAATTGGACACTTTCGAGCAGTTGGTTTGCGAACA
>CM029555.1:30820238-30840238 GCA_017141385.1 Sogatella furcifera | reverse complement strand
GATCACATTTATAATTCTTAAACAAATATTGACCAAGCTGGAGTCATTTTCCCATCTTTCCAGAGGGTCTTCTTTGCTTGGACAGTCTATTTAAATCTGATTAACATCCTCTTTGCTTATACCAATAGCATTTAAAACTCAGCGAACAATCACGGCTTTATTAATAATTAATATATAATCACATCACTATTATTAGTTATTAGAATAACAATTAATCACAATACGTACTTCAACAACACTGTTCCTCTGAATATCTACTATTCACAACCACTGTATTCCTAATCCACTAGTAGCCTATTCACAATACTACTCACAATAAGTTACCATATTTTTGATATACACTATTCACAATTATCACTATCACACCTTGAAACTAAGTTCTTTTAAACGAAGCTCTCCTAAACGAAGCTCTCTGAAACCATGCTGATCCTACGTTGCACAACAACAGAGTGATAAGAATAGATGGGCCGACGCATTTGGGCAGCGGTGGCACATTCAGAAACTAGGTCACTGGGACCAAATTCGGGTTCGGCAGGGTATTTTTTGGGGGGGGGGGGGGGCTGGAACAAAATAAACTTTCACTCTCACCCCCCCCCCCATCGAAAGAAAATCAGGTCACGCCGAAAATGGGTCACGCACGTGCGTAGAGAAGGGGTGGTGAGGATCTCGGGGGTGGGTGAAGGGGCACTAATCTCTCCCCCCTCGCTAGAAAATGCGAGTAAGGGTTGGAGCATCATTTGTCATCGGGAAAAGCAGTAAAAGGGAAGGGAGACTGCTGCAAGTATGTCCCCTCCCCTTGTAAGGGTAGGAAGGGACTGGTTGTACGACCCCCCTTATAAAGGGTAGGAAGGGACTGGAAGTACGTCCCCCTTATGAAGGGTAGAGGCTGGTGGTAGAAGGCGCCCCTTATCAAGAGTAAGTGGTGACTGGAGGTAGGCTTCCTTGAAGAAGGGTAGGGAGACTGGATGTGGACCCCTTTTAAGGGTAGGTAGGGAGACTGGTTGTACGCCCCCCTTATAAAGGGTAGGGAGGGACTGGATGTGGGCCCCCTTCAAGAGGGGAGGGGACTGGAATAAGGGCCCCCCTATCATTGTAGACCCGCATCTACAACAGTGTGTTACAATGTAAACGTGTGACGCACCCAAATATCTAGGTCAAACCAGAGATACCAGAGCTGTTAGCCTAGGAACACACGGTCCGGCGAAATCGCCGTCCGGCGATTTCGCCGGGCCCGGCGGAAATTATTTTCAGAACACACGACAAGATGCCGTCCGGCGATTTCGCCGTCCGGCGGCAATTATTTTCTATTGGGGATGAATATTTCCTTCTTGGAGGACAGTCGTTGTTTTGAAATGGCACTGTCCAGACGTAAAAAATTGGCTGAGCTATCTCTGCTCCACCAAAGGAGAAAGAAGAAACTCAACCGTATTCAATATACAAAAATATTATACCCTACTCGACAGTCGACACTGAACGAAAAAACGGCAACACAACCACTTTGAGGGTTAAATCAGTGTTGCAAACTCTTCAGAAGCAAAATATCGTAGTAGCTACCCTTACAATTCTTCCCTCAACTTTACACATGTGAATAACTGGAGAAGTGGCATGGGTGGGGACATCGCCGTCCGGCGTTTTGCCGTGTCGTGTGTTCATCTCCATTTGTGCCAATGTACTTCTACTACCGTCCGGCGGCAAAACCGGACGGCGAAGTAGAGAATAGCCGGTGATGTCGCCGGCTAAATTTCTCGCCGGGCCGGCGATTTCGCCGTCCGGCGTCGTGTGTTCTTCCCCATGCCTTCCTGTGTACTTGATACAACCGGACGGCAACAGTCGCAAACGCGACGTCGCCGGACGGCGATTTCGCCGGACCGTGTGTTCCTGGCCTTACTCTTCTTCTTCTTCTTCTTCTTCTTCTTCTTCTTCTTCTTCTTCTTCTTCTTCTCCTTCTTCTTCTTCTTATTATTATTATTCTTCTTCTTCTTTTTCTTCCTCTTCATATATGTTTCTCCTTTTCTCCCCAGAAAGATATTTTTATTGTTTACAGAATTTCCAAAGCATCATGTATCATCATCATTACTTTTGTTTTGGAAGAACAGAAAAGACTTTTTCTCGCAATTTATTGCTAGTCCTTTTTCTTCTTCTTTTTCATCAGTGTTCCTAATCTTATATTTTTATCTCAATTCTCCAGATATTCTGATTGTTTACACATACATATTCTAATTGTTTTATTTTCACTGCATCATATATCACCATCATTAATTCTGTTTGATAGAACAGTACTGCTAGAACAGAGTAGCCTACACTAATTCTTCTTCTTCTTCTTCTTCTTCTTCTTCTTCTTCTTCTTCTTCTTCTTCTTCTTCTTCTTCTTCTTCTTCTTCTTCTTCATATCTTCATCAAAATCATCATAATCGAAATAATATCATCATCAAACATCATGATCATGATGATGATGATGATGATGATGATGATGATCATCATCATCATCATCATCATCATCATAGTTATCATTATCATCATTATCATCATCATCTTTATCAAAATCATCATCGTCATCATCTTCATCAAAATCATCATCATCATCAGAATGATCATCATCACGATCATCATCACGATCATCATCATAATCCTCATCATCATAATCATTATCAATAACGTTGAAGTCATCATCTGCTCAAGAAGGACACAGAAATCACTTTTTCTTTCAATCGCCCAAAAATATCTGGGTCAAACAAGAATTCTGCATAAAACCAGAATACTGCTTCTCCCATCTTACATCCTTTTTCCTCTTGTTCTTGTTATTGGTGTTCTTCTTCTTTTTCTTCTCCTTCCTATTTTCATTGTTCTCCTTATATTATTTCTGATAGTTTGGTTTCATATTATTCATCATCGGCTAAGAATTGATAACAGTCATGTTTCTTTCTTTCGAGATGTATCTCCAGATCAGAATGAATTTTTTATTCCGTTTATCTCCCGAATGGAGTATCTCCCATGCTTTCTATATTTTATGGTATTGTTTTTCACCCTGCTCTTTCTCTGTATCTTCTGCTTCCTCCTCCTCTCCTCCTCCATGTCCTTTATTATTCATTTCTTAGGTTTTCAATGTAATGTACCATTGGATGATTTGAAACAATCTGAGTGTTCTCTCATAATATAGTCTAATATTCAAATCAGCATCATGTAGGCTATCTATCAGCAAATATTTAATAGGATGAAAATGTAAATTATAATTTTATTCCCAGGTCTTCCATGCTATCAGTTATTATATGCTGTCATACTCAACTTCATATGTTTCTATATTGTCTTCTCATCTCACATTCTGTTTTCCCCTTTCTTATTGGATTCACTAATAAATATTTACAAAACAAAATTCAATAAACACAATGTATAATACAATAAACATGTTTCACAATTCATCATAATCTAACGTTTTTCTTGTTGAAGTTCTTGATTATTTTTTTATATTTACTTAATCTTATATTCTACTCTAAATCTACCAATATTCAAGCCACATCATCCATTCAATCAATCATATTTGTAGAACAGTATAGGCCCTATTATATATACCGATATTATCCTATATTATCATATAGGATAGGCCCCTATATTATCATACCGATAAGCACATAACTTTGCCAATTATTAATGCGAGTCCAACATAATCTTTTCTGTTTTTTTTTTACAGCATATTTTTTTCTCTTCTTCTCCTTTTATCCTTCTTTTTACCTCCTAATTTCAACCTTCCCAACCAGGGATGTGCGAAAAATAGTTTGTCAAAGCAGGTGTCGCATTTTTTCAAATGACATTTCTAGCCAAATTTTTGTTAGCAATTTTTTTCTAAATCCTAAAATTCTGGGCTACCGTCCAATGCGCTAGACGCCTTCAAGTGAAATGTGTTTGCAGTTCACCAGACCGTGAGGTGATGCTTTTACAAGGTCCGTTACTGAAGTATGACATGAATAATATTTACAGCCCTGTACTTGAAAACAACTCAATAACTCATGATTGAAATAATTCATAACTCATGAACTCTTGAATAAAAATGACATTGTTCAAATTTGTACACTGCAGTTCATATTGAAATACTATTTTTCACTCTATTATCATCTACTTATCAATTCAATTTGACAGAAAGTTACTCATGAATTCTTGAAGAGAAGTGTTAAAATTTGTACACTGCAGTTCATATTGAAATACTATTTTTCACTTTAATATTATTCATTAATTTGACAGGAGAGTTGATAAGTTTATTGGTTGAAAACACATACTAATACTTTATTTAAATATAACAGTATTGATTTTTCCTGAATTCTGTGTTGAGATAGTTAAGAAATGTACAGCTGATACAAATATTATATTCAAAGAATAATTTATTAATTTCTATTGTCATAGCGTATGATTAAGTAGAATGCTTTATTTTTATAATTCATGAAAGAGTAAGGTATCATTTTTATCATCTAAATAATTTGAATCTCATTTCATATGAAAAATGAATAATAATCACTGGCGGCTCGTGCCCACGAAATAAGTGAAGTGCTGTACAGTAAAGGTTCGGGCACTTCACCTGTTTTGTGGGCACGAGCCGGCGCCAGTGATAATAATTAGAGTTCCTGTACTTCAAATTTTATTAATCATAATTCTTTGACATGTGCTAATGTTAATGTGAACGTTTACACGCAAGGTATTATTGTCAATTTAATATACAGTCTCTTTATATACAGATGATTTTTTTGAAATCTGCAGAAGAGACAATAGATGCTTTACATCAGCTGTTGTGATTAAATCACGTCTACGATACAGACGAAACCATCTAACTTATTGTCGACAGCTGTAAGCTTTTCCAACTGCAAATAGAGCTTTCTTGATTTCTTGATTCATATATTGTTATCGTTCCAACTTATCAGAATCCCTCATATTCTTTCTTAGTCAATCTTCTCAATATATAATTCCCAAATTTTGTAAGTTTACTTTCAAATTTCGTGAGATTTCCAACTAAATTGACTCACATTTTCACAGATTTAGAGCACATCAAGCACAATAGTCACGTAACACAAAACTGACATTAATGTATCAATGTACGTGACAAAACAATTGAAAATATAGTAGCTTAGGCCAAGGCTTCACTAAAAACGCCACTCCCAAAAAGGGGACTCTAGTGAGGCCTTGTGAAGCTTGCCATTTTCGTATGCAATATGCGCTCAAATTTTGCTTTTCAATGCTACAGTATTATTTCGTTGCAAAGTGAAATCAAGGTCAAGTTCAACTTTGAAATTTTCGCTCTTCTTCTTTCGCTCTTTTTTCCTCCTCCTCCCACCTTCTTCTCATTTTTCTTCTCTCTCTTCTTCCTTCCACCGATTCGCTAATTACATTTCTGCTGCGTCAATCTGGTTTTCCATTTTAGCGGTGACTTTTTTCAATGTCCTATCTATTCATCTATTGTATAATCAATGCAGTTTCAATGGAGCTGAAAAATTGCCAATCAGAAAAAAACTAGCTATGACCTGTTTTGTTTGATAACCTGTTGTGAGATTACAATAGGAAAATAACCAAATAGAATGGAAATTGGATTTAAATTTAGATTCAAATCCAAATCAAGAAGTTTTCCGTTTAATTTCTGGTGTGAATTTTCTTCAATACATCAATTTCGAATCTCGTTTACTAGAATATCAAATAAAATGAACTTGAAAACTCTTGTTGAATGTCTTATATTGTTCAAGTTTGATAAATTTACAAATGAAAACACGTTCAAGAAAGTATAAAGCCTAAATTTCGATATACTGTAGTTATTTTTATACGATACGTTTTTTCTGGAATCCACCCAAAAAAATTAAATTGAATTGAACAGACGAAATTCAAGGTACTTATTAACTAGATGCACAATGTTATAAAGCAACAAATCATGTTTTATGGGGATGGAAGAAGTTACCTTTATTATTCAAGGTCTTTTGTTGTTTGAGAGTTCTAATATAACAAAAAATCTTATTTTGAACCGAACCATACATTTTCAAGCACTGGTGCTGGGGTAATCATACACCACTGGCGGCTCGTGCCCACGTAGCAGGTGAAGTGCTCGTATCTTTTACTGTACAGCACTTCACCTATTTCGTGGGCACGAGCCGCCAGTGTCATACACTAGTCTAGTATGCTCGTAATGTAAGTTATAACATGTAACTTAGAGCCACGGTTACACTTGAATGTTAATAACTTTTATATAATAAGTTATATAATATATAAGTCTATAAAATAATACGTTATTCGAAGAAGTTATTAACAAATGTTATTAACATTCTGGTGTAAACGTGGCATTATCATATGACATGAATATGCGGAGTATGAATGTATCAAAACACTTACTTCGTTCAAACTTATTTTTCATTGGAATTCAATAAGAGATTTTTTAGTATACAAACTCAATGAACAGCTGTTGTGTCACACTCTGATATGATAAAGAAGAAGTAGGTCTAGGAGACCATGAAGAAGAAAACGAAGAAGAAGACGAGGAAGAGAAGAAGGAATTGAGAAGAGGGAGAGAGATAATGGGTAAGAGAGAGGTACTAGAAGACAATATTATTATCTTGATTGAATATTCATCGTCTAGTTAAGTTCTATTACTATGCGCTCTAGCGTCTGCATCAAGATTGACAAATTATACCATTGGGAGTCGACTACTATTCTGTAGTGCAGTACGCATTTTCAGACTATAGCATCAACAGAACTTCAACCAAACTTCAACAGAATATTCAACAGAACTTCAACAGAACTTCATCAACAGTGCAAGAGAATTTGGGAATATAGACGCATTCGAAACAGCAGACATAGATAGGTTGAAGAATGAAAATTACTAAATCATAATTATTAAAAATCACCTCAACGTGGAAAATTTCATTGAAATAAACAGAGAATTGCCGAGATTTAATTCGAATAGAGGAGCAAATAGATGGAAATTCATTTGAATTTGAATGTAATACCACGTTCACACCGGAATGTAAATAAGATTTGTTAATAACTTTTTTGAATAACGTATTATTATAGAGACTTATTTATCATATAACTTATTATACAAAAGTTATTAACAAATATGTTATTAACATTCCGGTGTAAACGTGGTTTCAGAGATTCTTGTGTCATAAACAAACACTTTATATGTTGAAAATAAACTTTCTCATTCAAATCAATAAATTGATAAGTTGCACATAACAAGAATTCATTAATGAAGTTCTCGAAAATTGAGGGACAAGTCATTCTGTATTAATTCAATTTCTTTGCTTGAAAACTTGTTAAAACAATGAAAAAGTTTGAAAGTTCATTCATAAAGGCTTTAAACTTGAATCAACCAATACTAGAAAAGAAAGTTCTCTTCAAATACCATTGATAGTCTGTTAGAGCAGAGAAGGTATTCTGATAAGATGGGAACATGACTAAAGCTCGGTCAATATTTGTTAAAAAATAATCAATTTGGTCTCAAATTGTAGGAAACGATTTGATCTACTATTAAGACTACATTCATAATTCTTGAACACATACCGACCAAACTGAAGTCATTTTCCAATCTTGCCAGAGGGTCTTCTTTGCTTGGACCGACTGTAATAACTGAATGATTAAACACACAAATCGTTCAGCTAACCTTATAGCAAGAGGATCTGCGTTTTAAAGCATAAAATCTGCTATGAAAGAGAAGACTAGACCACAATGAAACTGCCAGTTACCGAATGTAGATTATTCAAGATAGCTCTTTCAGAACAGTCTGAAAACGGTCTCCAAGATCAAAACTCTTCAGCTGTGACTATACTCTCGATGTGATATACCCTCACAGACCACTCGCCGACTGTCCTGACAGAGCTGAACATTGATAACATTCACTTGCCAACCGCCAGTTACATTGAGGCCTGCTATACAATACAATTGGGTTAGGGGGCCGATACGCCAGCTTCATACTTTATTCAGAGCTATTGACTGACTAAAGAACTGGCTAATTGTCGAAAGTACACCGGTTTAGTAGGAGCTGAAAGTTGGGAATTGACTGCCTATTATCAGCAACTAAAAGTTCAATTATTTATCTGTTTCAACAAAATTTCACAAAAATGTAGCAGTACATTGTATATCCTTATGTTATGAAATGAAAATATTATCAGGCGAGGTTAGGACTAGGAAGTCCTTTCTACCACTCAACCTTAAAATGTTATATGAATTTGGCAATAATGTTACATCACTAATTTCAATTTTACTTTGTGCTTTTTTCAGCTATTTTGAACAATTGTATCTACAAATTATTTCATTTCATTTGAATGTGTAAATTGTTTTTTATTATCATTTATTCAAGAATTATTACAAACTTAGGTGAGTACAACAGGCTAAGACCAAAACTGCTCCTCTATTAATTTTTACAACAGTCCAAAATAAGTGTATTAGGTTATCATGACCATTACAATCAAACTTAACATTAAAATTTTCCACTTCCAAAAAATTTTTACCACAAAAATTTATACCACAAAAATTTATTGGTGATTCGATCGCAGAGAGTATTCAGTATTCATTCAGTAATCGACGACATTCAAGTATTTAAGCTTTCAGAATTCATGCATTTATTAATCAATCTAGTCGAAATTAAATAGTGAATATTAATTCATCAAATTTTAATAGCATATTGATTTGATAGCCCAATCCATAAAGTGATGAGGTGATGTCATATTAGAATGACAAATATTATAGCTGAATAGCTGTCGCCAAAATTTTGGGCAGTTTCCTAGCTGATGTAGCCTAATTACAGCTGATGTAAAGCATCTATTGTCTCTTTCGGTTTCAAAAACATCAATTAGGCATAGCTAAATGACAACTCTAATTGAAATCAGCTGTTGGAGCGCTCAAGGAGCAGACAAAACCGCCTAAATTCTTGGCGTCAGCTATATCAACTTCTAAATTATGGTACTGTGATACTGGAGATACGAGTATAAAAAGCGTGATGAATTTTATCCTATTACATTTATAGTCCTATTATATTACATTATATTACATTATACATTATAATCCTATTACATTATAGTCCTATGAAATATAAATGATAGTATGTTAGCATTAGGCAAACTTCTTGAACACCTGCATTTAGACACATAAATAGTCAAAATAGAATTGTTTGTCCAAATTTCTGTGTCCAGCAAACATTAAATACCAGATTATTATCAATAATTGATTTTGAATTTAGAATTTAATAATTGAAAAGCTGTTAATTTGAGAATTTATTGATTTCTAATTTGAAATAGTACTACAGTACGTTTTGGAAAGCAAGTTTGGAAAATTAATAGATTTGTTAAGTTGACAATATTACAGAAATCGTTGAAAGGTTCCAACAGATAAATAATTAAAAGTTAAAAACATCCACGAAATGCATAGGCTATAGGAAGTCAGTGCGTATATAGATACAGAGAGGGCCTTTTCCTTGTTCAAAATCAATTGCATCTATTTATAGCCGCGACTACATGAAGAGAGTGATTATTGATTCCAGGGACTACCCCGTTTACCCCCCTCCTCTAAACAACCCCCAACATTCCCATTAACCCCCCCCCCCCCCACAACCAACACCCATCAAAGCGCGCTCAACTTGAAACTCTTTGATGCCCTTCACTGACCTAGATTCTCAATTTACCAACACAGAAAGTGTTCAATTTTCGGAGATATTTTTAAAACAAAAATGCTCAATTGAATTTCCCGAGTTATTTTCAAATAAAAGTCAGATTATTCTATTGAATGCTTAGGGATGAATTTGCTTTGAACAACACGATTTTGCAGTGTTTTCATTCTTTGAAGCACACAATGTTTCCTATAGGGCAGGAAATTGACGAATTCCAAAACTTTTTGAGGCATTAATGAGTATGGGAATAGAAAATGGATTGAAATCTCTTACTATTTTTTCTATTGCAGCAGGCCTATACGTTAATATGTATTCAAGGAAAAATTGAAACCATTAACTTTGTGAGGCCTTTTTGATGAGGATTCCAAGAAGATACTCAAAATGCTGCATAATTATATCAAATGAAACAATATATATGGAACTTGTAATATATGGAATTTTCGATTCAATTCATAATCATAACTAGGCCTAGTCTAGGATTGAACGGAACCTCCAAATCATATCCAACATACAACTTTACAAATTTGAAGTTGAAAGTACGTTTTTTAACTTAGACATGTGGAAAAGTATGGCTCGTTCATTTTGACAAGTAAAGGCATCTGTGTTGAAATTGAATAGTTATTATTATTATGGCTCAAATTCTTCAAGTTAAGAGTACAACGTTAAGAATATAATATTATGAATTCATCGAATGAACAATATTAACTATTTTCCACATCTTGTATGTGATAATATAATAATAGTACAGTCAAAAATAATATACTTCAGTAGTTAGTCAATGGTACAATACGGGGAATAAATGATTTCCAATTTCATGAATTCTTCTAGACTTAAAACATTTCAACAAGATTTCATAATATGATTCATTCATAGGTTTATTCTAGCTGCCTTACAAAATTGACCTGATATAATAAAGTTGATATTATGTTAGGAGAACCGACTGCTTACTAACTACTCCCTAATAAACTTAATAAATTCAAATTGAACTATTTCACATGCCTCTTCCCATATTCCCTAACATAGCTCCCTTTTCTTGCTACAGGGAACACTCTTACCTAATTTCCCAATCTTCAAAGAGTGTATATTATGCATATTTTATGGAGAGGGAAACCTATTAGCATCAGATTTTCCAATCTCGATTTCAAGGGTGGTATATATGTATATAGAGGGGTGGGTGGAGGAGGTATATTGGGAGCCTTAGGGTCCAAACTTGCCACGTCAACAAATAAAATTCAATCAATACGGTTGCGCGCGCACTCACACTAACGAACTAGAGTGAGAGAGAGTTACAGAGAGGCCTTTGGAGAGAAAGAGAGAGAGAAAGGTATTTGGATAGAAAGTAAGGAAATGAGAGGGACATAAGTTGAGAGTAAAAGGGTGTATGAGAAATTTGATTTTAGTATAAATAGATGGCGACCTAATAGTTTTTCACCCCAAACTTTTGGTTTTAGTATATCTCATCATGAAGTATATGTGTCCTAGATTAATTTTTAATTTCTGAATTAATACTTCAACCAATATAATTAACTCAATAACAACAATATTTACTCAACCAACATAATTTAAAATAATTTAGTTACTCAACCAACAATTTTTAAATGCTAAACGCGTTAATTATGAAGAAAAAGGTGGATAAACACTCTGAAAACTAATTTGTATACGGCACACTGGCGGCTCGTGCCCACGAAACAGGTGAAGTGCTGTACAGTAAAAGATACGAGCACTTCACGTGTTTCGTGGGCACAAGCCGTCAGTGATACGGCACTAAATTCAATATCAATGACTCGCCTTCATGAATTGGATTTCGAATTGTCATATTTTTCCTTATTAGAAGTTTAATTTGAACGACCTTAACGTTGACAACTTTGAAATAACATTGACAACAGCTCAGTCGAATTCTCATGCAAACTTTTCTGATAATCAGTCAGCTAATTATTCTGTCGGAAAATGAAATATTCACAATTATAATTTTCTTCTTTAATATTCATACTTCTTTCGACGTTTTGTTATTATCCCGGTACAAATTTCAATCACTTATAGGTACTTATCATTTAGGAATGTCAATTTTTATGGATAATGTTGATAAGTCAGTCAGAAATTGAATAATCACGTGATATTCATGTAAGAGCTCAATAATTATTCGTCACAACCAGTTCAATTAGAATGAAGTATCTTCGAATACTTCTATATTAATTCACTGAAATTGTAATACTCTAGACTTCTGCATTAATTCAATATGTGAATCAATATTATCGATAATGATGTTCAAAGAGAACTTCATTAGATGAGTGGATATTATATTGTATTAAAAACTCAATAATAATTATTAATGATTAATAGAGTTTGTGATTCATTTTCCACCAGAGGCCTATTTCACAATGAAGAGAAATTCACAACGAAGGCCTGTTGAAATGAAGAGAACTTCATGAGATAAGTGGATATTATATTGTATTAAAAACTTAATAATTATTATTAATGATTAATAGAGTTTGTGATTCATTTTTAAACAGAGGCCTGTTTCACAAAACTTGAGAGCTGGTAATTGTAAAACAGAAACAGCTGTTCGATGCCTACACAGAACACAGCGCTTGTGAATTCTGGCCGAACAGAGAAGATATTCTGGCAAGATGGGTGAATGACTCTAGCTTGGTCAATATTGGTTCGGAAATAATAATTCGGTCTCAAATTGTAGAACAGAATGTTTTCCACAATTGTGATCAAATTTATAATTTTTGAACCAATATTGACCGAACTGTAGTCATTTTCCCACCTTGCCAGAATGTCTTCTCTGCTCGACCAAACATGGGACGTTCATTGATGTTTCCCCTGTACTTTCTGAAAAATAAGCTTCTTTGAGCCCTCCTAAGACAAGAGAAAATTATCTATTAACTTGAAAATTTGAACACTGATTTAGAAGCACCCACCACACCTACAGTTTTTTATAATTAAGTTTCAAGCCTCTATGCATTGATTCATGGGATCTAAACGAAAAGTTATTTCAGTACTTAGTTTTATAATGGAAAGTTCCAATTTCCTCAAATTGAAATGGAAATACTCTTTATTAGATGGAGCTAGTACAAGGAAGCCCTTCCCATCACTCAACCTTAAAATCCATTATTCAATTAAACTTGAAATTTCTTGAGATATAATATACTTTGACAGCATTGAACTATCAAGTAATTACATTAATCCTTTTTTATAAACTTTTTTATTATGATAAGCAGAGTTCAGCAATTAATAGTAATCTATTGTCTGTCCTATTTAGCTGTGAACTTTGACTCTTAGCACATGTAATTGAAATGCTGAGTTGTTTGTGGTTCACTGATAAGATTCTTCATTAAAAATTTGTATTATTGCATTCTATTGATAAAGAGAGACCAACTGAAATGAGCTTGTACCATCTGTTACCGATGGAAATGAAACTAAAAAGCCGAGCTTGTCCCATCTGCTACTGAAAAGCCAACTCACCGGGGATATTTGGGGTTATTCACTTTTTTACAAGGAAATACTACTTAATATTGATAAAAATTCTAAATCCATTTTATTTGACTAATTGAACAAGCTCCCCTTGTAAACACATGAAGGGATTTTGTGAATGGAATTTTTCAAGTAGATGTAAGAGTTTGGAACTTAGTCAGTTAGTCAAACATTAGTCAGAACACTTAGTCAAACATTAGTCACTTAGTCAGAACATTATCAAAATAATTTCAATTAGACCTTTACCAAGTTTCCTATAATTTTTTCCAACGAATTCTCAAGCTAGTTATTTTCCATATTTTCACTGCTTCCCTTCAAATATCTACTCATTTCTTCAATTATTCTTGAAGTATTCTAGATATCACTAATATCCTTCCTAACTTCCTTATTGAGCACTTGATTTCATGAAATTTTCATTTTTTTGTTGAAGTCCTCTGGATATAACTATTCATCCCATTTTTCCTACTGAGTTGTTCAATATTCTCAACTTTTATTTTTGATATTCAACCAAGCATGGGAAGTAACTATTTTGGAACTCTGTAGATTTTTTGTACTACATAAAAATCACTAAATGATTGAAATCACTAAAATGTATGAAAAGATCGAAGATATTACAGCAAGCTTTTTCAAAGCTCACTATAATCACAACCGACTAAGATATTATTAACAAGCTTTTTATAATTCACTAAGTTCAAATCTTATTCGAACTTCTTACCTTGATATGCAGATAACAAACGAAAATTCGTCTTCAGTCTTCCAAATTTTTCCTCTTAGCAGATTCCGTTACTTTAAGTTGCTCACTGTTTACAAAAACTGGTACTTTGTTTCATTTAAAAAAAGAATCTTTACACACTAGTTATTATCACAATTTGGGTATATTCCGTTTGGGGGAGATCAGCTCGAAATGAATGCTATACACGTGGCGGTTGAGTAACCACTGGCAGAAGGAGAAGTTGTGAGTGCACTGATAAGGTGAGGTGATAACCCGTCGTCAGCTGAATGAGTGAGTGAACAGCTGGACAGCTGAGTTGATAAGCCGACAACAGCTGAGAGGGGCTTCGCGTGTCACTTGAGTCGTGTTGTGTCGCTTGACGAGAGCAGACAGAACGCGCTGTGGAGCGGCTAGGATCGAGTTACAATTTTTGGGAGCGTGCTAAAAGGAGGCTCAATGAGATACTGTTGCATGAGGATGATACGGGAGGGGGGATGATACGGAAAGGGGATCAATGAAGTTCACGATGGGTGAATGGATATTTGAAGATTTGCTGTTAATTATTGAGGGTTATTAATTGGGGATAAATGATTGATGATGGGACATGAATGGATACTATTGAATGGGAATAATACAGGAGGTGGGATTATCGAAATTTGGGGTTTTTTATAGAATTTGTGATTTCTGTATTTTTGAAGATTTACCTCTAAGGACTTCATTGAGGATGAATTTATGATGAGACAATAATGGAACATTTCCACCAGGTTTATATTTCAGAGAAAGTCACAAAAAATGATGAATAGTAGTGGTTGGGTGGAGAACTATGAAAGTGGGATACGTATAAATGAGTTGTTGGGAATTTATTTCAATATTCTGAAACAATTAATTTTGTGAATAAAACTGCATAATAATAATTTGATAGTTATTTTATTGTTTTTGAACTAGATGATGTTTGATGGCTTATAACCAGAGAGGATAGAATAGAATAGAGTTAATTCTATTATAACTAGTTAATTATAACTCAGAAAAAGCTATAAAATTTCATGTTATTAAAGATCTCAGAATAAATCGGTAATACCGTAGGTAACCCGGGTGTATCTCAACATTTTGAGTCAAATTGAAAAAAATTTCTATGAAAAATAGGTATTGAATTCAAATATTACTCGCTGAATCTCATTTACTTGTAACTCCATCAACACCAATGATACTGTATCATGAATGCAATACGCCCCCAGTACTCCGTATCATCAACTGTGAGCTTCCTTCCTGCATTCTGCGCCGTCGCGGCAACGTGACCGTCTTCTCTCAAATTTCTCAAATCCGCATCGAATAATTTTGAATGGAGGGGCGACACTGACGATGACGATGACACTTCCACTGATAATAGAACAGAGTTTGACCTTGAATTGTCCCCTATTGGGGGGGGGTAGGGTTAAGGGGGCCCCAAATGCCACCCCCCATCTTGGGCAACGTTGAGCTTCAATTATTTCCATACTACGCTGTGCTATACGCGGTCTAAAACTTCTGCTAATAAATAATTTGAGACTGAATTCAAAAGGCATAAAATGTGGGCTAAACAATATGTCTGTTTTATTTATAAATATTTATTGAAAATTTATTTTTGTTGCTTTATTCACTAGCTGAACCCAGCTGTCGTTTTATCGATTTAGAGTAAGTCGTTGTTTCAATCTCTAATAGAAATTTGTAGAGTAGAATTTTTCTCGTCAATAAATTATGAATGCCCATTTTCCTTTAATATTATAGATATAGGAATAGCTTTCAATTCTCATTCCCTACAAGGAGCTGGGAGAATAGAATAGAAATTCTTACTTCAATGATTTATGATTAGGAAGATTAGAAGATAATGATATAATTATAATTATAGGAAAATAGTGTTGGGAAAATCTTATCGATCAATCATAGAAACATAGCCAACTATCATAAAATCATAAAAAATCGCCTACTCTTATGATTTTGTCATCTCTCATCAGTTTGTTGTGATTTTCATGAATAAAGAAATTTAATCATGATACATAAAATCTAACCTAATCAGAATTGAAAACAAGACTGGCCTGTTGAAATCTAGAAGACTACTATATTTTGAATACTAGAATTACACGAAATCTACGTACTCTACAGAGAAATTTGATAATTTAACAAAATCTCAACATGTACTCTAGAACCATCCAGATAAATTCTCTTGCAATACACTTCAATTCATATGATAGTTCAGGTGTGGTAGGGAAATGAGGAGGAGGAGGAGGAGGAGGAGGAGGAGGAGTAGAAGATAAAAAGCGAAAGAGAATAGGAAAATAAGTAAGTGGAAGCAAGAGGGATATCGTCAAAATTAGCAACGGTAATGCACGAGTTGAATTTCTGTTTCATTTCAACACTATAAACGAGAATTTGTCTTGCATTGGAGCTGTTAGGGAGGGGAGGGGAGGGGTCTACTCATTCTCCTGTTATCATCTTCTTCTACTTTTATCTCTTTCTCTCCTTTTTCTTCTTCTTCTTCTTCTTCTTCTTCTTCTTCTTCTTCTTCTTCTTCTTCATCTTCTTCGCCTTTTTCTTTATAATATTATTCTTCACAAGGCTCACATGACTTATTTGCGTCACACTCACTTGACTCTGCTGTGTTTTTATTCGCCGCTTCTTCTGCTTCACTCTCTTTTTCTTCTTCTTCTTCTTCTTCTTCTTCTTCTTCTTCTTTTGATTCTGCGCCATTCACTAAACCTATTGCCGTAGGACAGACATACGTACGTAGGTATATAGAGTTGCGATTAGTGCTCTTGCGTAGGTACTTGTTATGTTGCTTGCCTATTAATTATTATTATTGTGTTATTGCTGCTGCTAACTCCGCTGTCAAATGTCAAGTTGTAATTAATTGAGAGAGAGAGAGAGAGAGAGAGAGAGAGAGAGAGTAGAAGAGAGTAAGAGAGAGTGAGTGAGAGAAAGAGTAAGAGTGAGTGAGAGGGGGTGAGAGAGGAAGATAAGCGTCTAGATTCTACCGAAAAACGACGCAATATGTTTACGAGTGTCTTCAATCAACTAAAAAAAAAAGAAATTTAAAAAAAATTGTTGATAATTTTTTTCACGTGAAATTCTTGAAGTAACAACTCAAAAATTTGTAAGGATTAGCTACTATGTCGACTAACTAATCCCTCTACACTGAATATGTTGTGAAACCTTTGAGTAGTTTGATAACAAATTAAATATTAATTCATTCATTAATGATTATTGGGTTCCCTTAAATTTTGATGTTTCATTCAAGCATTTGATGCTTTATACCGATACAAATTATACATTTCAATAAAGTGGATTACTCCTATAAATCATTCGTTTGTTATGAGAGACAGTTCTTACTTTCAATAATTGACTTGCAATTATTTGGAGGTATTCAATGATCAATCGAAAAAAGAAAACTTTGTTGATGAAGAAAAAAACTTTCTGTTATTAGAATTGAGAATTAATGTCTGCTAACTGCTTAATGTTTGCTAATTGGTTATTTCAATATTCCCATAATTGTTCAATAATTTCTATAATAACTGCAATAATAATTGGTCAAAACTCAACAAAAATCGAATCAATTTTCTTACTCAAAACTAAAATAATCGGTTGTCGGGCTAGCCGAACCGAGAAGTCTTGGAGTCACTTGATTGGCCCAACAAACTCCAATCAGAAGCCAAGCGTTCGTATTGGCTCACAGCCTGTCCAATCACAGCCAAGCCCCCCCCCCCCGTTCTGGCAAAACTATTCGGGATCAAAATGGCCGCATACGTCAATTTCCAAGAAATCTCTGCATGAAATTAGTTATTTCAATATTCCTATTCGTATTTTCATTCACGTGTGTTTCATCGTTGTCATTTTTTATGATATTCAAACTTCAAACCCTATGAATAAGAAGTCTACTTGATAATTTATAACAAAAAATATATTTCATTGAAAAATATAGCAATGTTTGAAATCTTTGATAGTTTGATTGCTTTGATTGTCCCAGAGTTCTCCAATCAAGAACAGAGCATTCTTATTGGCTCATAAGTAGTATTGTAGTACTATATAGGCTCATTATGGCTTATTGTAGTATATGAGGGTCTAGGCCCATAATATCTTCATCTTAGTTTGAACCAAATTCAATGTATAGTCTGTCCAAGCAAAGAAGACCCTCTGGCAAGATGAGAAAATGACTCCAGCTCGGTCAATATTTGTTAAAAAATTATTGATTTGGTCTCAAATTGTAGATCAGAATTTTTCCTACTATTGAGACCATATCGATAATTTTTGAATCAACATTGACCGAGCTGGAGTCATTCCCTCATCTTGCCAGAGGGACTTCTTTACTTGGACATACTATAACAGTATATTTGAAACTTGGTTACATTCAATATCCATGGTTTGAGCTTGGTTCAACCATAGGGGGCTACAAATTCAGAATTATCAATGAATTTTGGGTTATAGCCGACGCCAAAAAGTTAGGCGTATTCGTCTGCGCGTCTTGGGCTCCAACCTCCAACATAGAAGGCTCCTGCTTTACATATAAGCTGATGGTAAGGTTTGTAAGTTATATCAAATAGAAGAGGCAGGCGATGAGGCGAAACTTCCCAACTTACCTAATTCTCCTTCCCAACTATTTTATTTGTCTATATTTTATCTATATAGAAAAGAATGACAGACAAAAATATGCCAATATTTTTTGGCAGACTTTTAAAGGAGTTCTGAAGATGCTAAACACATTTTTACCACTCTGTGTTATAAATTTACCATCAATGTATTAGTGTATATATCAATCACGTAAATATTATTGGTCTATTCATCATCTATAGATCAGGCAAGCTGAGGATAAACACCATTTCAATGTAATGTAGTCATTAGCGGCTCGTGTCCACGAAACAGGTGAAGTGCTGTACAGTAGAATATACGGGCACTTCACCTGTTTCGTGGGTACGAGCCGCCAGTGAATGGAGTGTATTGTCAGCTTACGCCAACTAACATATTGTGATACGTCATCTATCCATACTATCTACCAAACTGTATTATTTTGAACGATGTTGAATAATAATAAAATGAATTGGGCCATTCTCAATTATAGTGTTGCAATTGTTGTGGGCTGGGCTGGGCTCAGCTGTTGTGTAGCCTAGTCTGTATTGTGGACAGGTGATATCTTCTCCTATATAACTGAATTAAACGAGCGGTTCACCTTCACACTGTTTAAAGAGCTGAGAAGACGAGGAGAAGAAGAGAAAGAAGATGATGGAGAAGAGGAGAAGAAGGAGGAGGAGAAGAAGAAGAAGAAGGAGGAGAAGAAGAAGGAGGAGAAGGAGGAGAAGGAGGAGAAGGAGGAGTAGGAGGAGAAGGAGGAGAAGGAGGAGAAGCAGCACTGTGTCAAGTAAACAGAAGCAGGCTGAGAATGAGAACACACAATTTTGTGTGAAGGAGATTTTGGATGGACAAGCCTCTTTTTCGGCTTTTTTATATTTTTCTTCTTCTCCTCCTCCTCCTTCTTCTTCTTCTTCTTCTTCTTCTTCTTTTTCTTCTCCTCCTTCTTCTTCTTCTTCTCCTCCTCCTCCTTCTTCTTCTTCTTCTTCTTCTTCATCGCATCATCATCATCATCATCATCATCATCATCTCTCTGCGAGTGCTCCAACTTTCAATTTTCGAATTTTACTTTCAATTTCTTGGTCCACTATCTACTTTATTCGCATATTTCTCATCTATTTTTTACTCCCCTCCAATGCCTTTAACTCCGCATTATTTTTTCCCTCTTATTCACCTAGTTCACTCTTGTTTTCTTTCTTCTTCTTTATATCTTGTCCTCTCCACATCCATCCTACTTTATCTTTCCTCCTCTCCTTACATCTCTATCCGGACTATCCCTGCTCTTCATTTTCTTCTTATTCTTTTTCTTTTTCTCTTTTTGTCCTCATCATATTATCATTCTTCACTCTCTTGTTTTCTTTTCTTCCTCCTCTCCATATCATTCTACATACCTATTCCTTTTTCCCTCACTTTTCGCTCTTTCAGTTCTTATACTTTCATTCAACTAAAATTTTCTCAATCGTCGCCCATTACGTAGAATGTGAAATTCTTTTCTTCCTATTCATCCTCTACCATTTTTATTTTTCTGTCATTTGTCTTATTTACTTCTCTATGTTTCCCCAAAAATCTTTGTATCTTTCAAGGCAAGTCAAA